>ML788767.1:310227-330794 GCA_009831015.1 Picea engelmannii | reverse complement strand
GGGGGGTCCAAGGGGGAATTACTCATGGGTATTAATCCAACCCACATTCCTAAATTATTATCATTATGAAAACCTTTTATTTTGTTGTTGAGTGTCCCCAAGGCCAATCATTAAACTCATGTAAGAGGGTGGGTGCGAGTGGTCACATCCCATAGTTATTGGAGAGCATGGGTTGAAGTACAATCATTTTTGGGAGGAGTGAGAGTCAAGCAAGCAAGGAAAAAGAAGGGCATTTGTATGAAAAAGGTAGATAGTATTTACATGGATATTTTGGGCAACGAAGAGAGAGTTGAGTGCTGGGAAGAGCACCATCCATGATATGCTTGAGGGCATCCATTTTTTGGTTGTGTGTTATGATGGAAATGAGGCTCGTGTGCCTGTAAAATAGGATGTAATCTTGTAGTGTGTTTACTATTGAGGAAATGGCTCAAGAGCCATGTGAAGCCTGTTATGAGCACTCCTGAAACAACTGAGAATTCCTAAAGTCCCTATATAAAAATTTCCTGGCCAACTCAGTGCACTAGAAGCCCTGATAAATTAATGGTACATCCCAAGGGACTAAGTATATTGAAGGGGGTACATTCCTTGGGTTTTACAGGTTGTGGGAAAGATATAGTTGGTGGATTGAGAACTATTGTAGGAGTATAACTTGGGTTTGGGGTTGATAAGTGTCGAGAGTGGATAGTCAGAGGGGAAAATCTCCTTTTGGACTCATAGCCTTAGCTCGGGGGTGGCCTGCTATTGAGATTTGGAGTAGCAGTGCCTATGGTTGTGAGGTTCATCCATCATATGCTTCTAGCTAGATTATATTTATAAACATATAAGTTTCTATTTTGTTTATTATGATTGTTCCACTATGTAAATGTTTTATTTGAATTTTGGGTAATTCTAGGGTGTTTATTAGATGCATTCATGATTTATAAATGTTGTAGATGCATGGTTAAATCAACAGGTTGTTTGTTGTGAATTGTTATTGGCATGTTTCCCCTTGGTTTTTTTGTTATATGTATGGGGGCATTTTTAGATTCATTTGAAGCAAACATGTTCATATTTTGTAGTGATGGGACTCAACATGGATGTTGGGTACATTACAAAAGGGTATCAGAGCTCAAGCTTGAAAACTGAGCTTGTATGGGCTAGGAGCCAACACGAATTGAGTAGATTCATGGTTGCATATTTCATCCTATGACAAATTTGGGGTAAAATGGTGAACCAAAGTGAAATCCCAAAATTATGAGAAGACTTTGAGATTAAATTCTTTAGAGTAGTCGAAGAAGAAAATTTGCGGCATCGATCTACAAGTCGCGGAGTCAAATTTATCCATGGAAGTCGAAATATTGTAAGTTTTAGGAAATCATGAATTTTAGAAATCGATGGCCCAAATTAATTCGACCTGGAGAATCGACAGTCAAGATTTAGTCAAAAGAGGATCATATCTAAGATTTACTGAAAGGCCTTTGGGAAGAAGGTTTCAGAAAGACTTGCAGTCGGGCATGAGGTTGAGTCTGAAGGGAGGAGTCTGATGTTATGAGACGAATGAAAGAGGATCATTCATTGAATCGAGGGTCAATCTTAGTCATTCACCAAGAGTCAGGTTTTGAAAATTCCTGAAGCAGGGAGTGAATTGAAGTTTGAAGAAGATAAGCCTGAGGAAAGAATCCTGAAAGAAAGAGAGTCGTCAAATAAATCGGGGTCATTCTCAGCCATCAAATCTCAGAGATGTCTTTTAGGGAAGTATTTTCAGAGGCCTCAATAAAGGTTTCTAATAGGGAGTTTGATTTTTTGGGGGGCTATGAGTTTGGAGGGATTTTGCTAGTGTTTTGAACCAAACTGTTTTGAATAAGCCAACAAGGATGAATTTTGGAATAAGGCCATGAATGAAGAATTGGATCAAATAGAGAAAAATGACACTTGGGAACTGGTTCCAAGACCAAAGAATAAGAATGTGATCGACACAAAATGGGTTTTCAGAAATAAATTAAATGAAGATGGACAAGTTACAAGGAACAAATCTAGATTGGTATGTAAAGGATATGCACAGATTGAAGGAATCGACTTTGAAGAAACATTTTCCCCAGTTGAAAAAATGGAAGCAATCTGGTTGCTTTTAGCCTATGCATGCTCCAAAAATGTTAAAGTATATTAGATGGACATAAAATCACATTTTCTGAATGGGGAACTTGAAGAAGAAGTCTACATTGAACATCCAAAAGTATTTCAATTGTAAGAGAATGCAGATTATGTGTGTAAATTAAAGAAGGCCTTGTATGGTCTAAAACAGGCTCCTAGAGCATGGTACTCTAGACTGGATAAGTATCTACAACAAATAGGGTTCAGAAAAGGAAGTGAAGACAACAACCTCTACATCAAGGTAAGTGAAGGTAATATTTTATTAATTGAAGTTTATGTTGATGATATTATTTTTGGTAGTGATGATGACAGGTTAAGGCAGAAATTTGCAAAAGATATGCAGAATGGATTTGAAATGTCATTACTTGGAGAACTATCCTTCTTTTTGGGACTTCAGATATGTCAAAGCAACCAAGGAATCTTTATTTATCAAACCATGTATATCAGAGAAATGCTAAAGAGGTTCAGAATGGAAGATTGCAAACCAGTTATCACTCCCATGCAAACCAGTTGCAAGTTGAAAAAAGATGATGATTCGAAGTCTATAGATCAGAGGCAATACAGGTCAATGATTGGAAACCTACTATATGTGACAACATCCAGACCAGATGTAATGCATGTAGTTGGATAGGTGGCATGATTTCAAGCAACACCAAAGGAGTCATGTGTGTTAGTAGTGAAGAGGATTTTCAGATATCTCAAAGGAATAAAAGAGTTTGGATTATGGTATCCAAAAGGAAAGGATCTATCACTTATTGCCTACATAGATGCAGATTGGGTAGGTTGTATTGATGACTGACGAAGCACCAGTGGAGTAGCATTCTACTTCGGTGAGTAAGAAACAATCATCGGTATCTTAATCTACAATCAAGGCAGATTATATTGCAGCAAAATTATGTTGTACACAGGTTCATTGGATGAAACAAACTCTAAAAGATATACAGGTTGAGTATGATGAGCCCATTCCAATCTATTGTGATAATACAAGCGCCATCAGTATATCGAAGAACCCAGTGATGCACTCCAAGATGAAGCACATTCTAATAAAGTATCATTTTCTACAGGAGCAGGTTACAAAAAAGAACATCAGAGCTGAGTATGTGAGCACAAAAGAACAAGTGGAAGACATCTTCACAAAACCACTTCCACGCGAATCCTTTGAATATCTTTGCCAAATACTTGGAGTTATTTCTACTCCAAAATGAATTCTTTTTTAATGTGTATCTTAAATGTCTTAGATTTACACGAGGAAGCACCATAAGAGGACAGTTCATTCAGGGGGAGCAAACCTGGATGGAAATATGCCTTTGCCTCTGAAATCTCAAAATCTCAAAAATCTCAAGAGGGATAACCTTTGTTCTCATTTCTGCAGAAGTGCAAGGTAAGCACAGGATCCCTGCAAGGTGTGCATAGGCCAAGTAGAGTTTCAGGGTTTGTAACCTGAGAGAATTTTTTAGAGACTGCTGCCGCAAGGAGTGTGCAGAGTCGAAGAGTTCAATACTTGGAAGCATTTGAAGGATTGCCACACGGAGTGCGTGCAGGAGTCTTATTAAAGACTCGAGTTGGGCAGAAATATCAGAAGGGATAGAGCCTTCGAAGTTGTCGAAGAAAATCCAAGAAGCTAGTGCCTTGAAGCATTGAAAGGAGGCGCATCAACGTTGTGTTGTAGGCGGTTAAGTTCCACGGAGAAATACTTTGTTTATTTCGCAGAAGTTCTCGAAGGAAGAAACGGACGGTCGAAATTCTCCGTAGAGAATTCACGAAGTCCTGAGAGTCGTCAGATCTTGCAAAGGAGCAAGCAGGTTACAACTATTGTTTTCTAAAGCGGAAGCTCGGGAGAGATAGGAATATAGATCCAAGTCGACAAGGGTCATTGGATTACTTGTGAACTTTCATTTCGGGAGTTCATGGGTCAAAGAAATGAAAGCTTATCATTAGGATTCACGAAATCACAAAGTCTGAAACCCCGAAAAGGTGGGTAGTTCCATTGTGGGACCGCGTTGATGACACATCAGAATTCAGCATCTGGGCATTTCGAAAGATAGGAGGTCGAGACTTTTGTTTCGAAGTCCCGAAGTAGCAAGTTGCGATAGGGAGTAGCGAGGAGTTCGAGATCTCAGCACTTTGGGTATCGGGATACAAAGGAGGCAGCGCTTCGAGGAGAGAAGTCGTGAAGTGAGGAAGCTGAGCACGAGGGACGCACGGCAGAACCACGAGGTGGGCCCGTGTAATAGACGGGTGGACATGTGTCATCTATTGAAAGGAGTCAACACCTCGTTGACCTCTTGCGTCTCGAGGATTCGCAAGATAAGGGAACGAGAGTCCAACCCTTTGACTCGCGAGTGGTGAGTTGTGACAAGTGCCTTTCGGGTTAGGCCTTGGTCATAGCACTTTGGTCGCACGGAGAAGGTGGAGCTCGCACCTAGCGTTGTTCACATAGGGTAGCTTCCGAAAGGACCTGTGGATTGATAGAAAGGAGATTCCAGTAAGGAATCGAAATTGTCGATCAGGCTCAAAGGGAACAAAGAACAATATTATGAAGCAGATCCTCGACCCGAGTGCCAAGTGGGTTTGCTTATGGTTTGGTATTAGAGCTTGACTCTGTTTGTATACTTCAGACAGGGAAAGCAAGAAAGAATCTCAGCCATGCCGCTGAGAAGAAGAGACAGACAAACACCTGATCTACCAGAGGAAAGGGAGATGTCTAGAGAAAGGGGTAGGCAGGTGCAAAATCCAGCCATGGAAAGCGATCTGTGTGACATATGCGCTAGACTCGTGGATGTAGAAATAAAACAGAGGTGCACAACTGATGTTGGAGATGTCAGTGAATCTTAAAGTGAAGATGAAGCTGGACATGAAGGAGAAGAATTTGTAGCAGAAGATACAGCAAATGAACGCCTGATTAGGGTTGTTACAAGAATGGGTGCTAGAGCAAAAATGGACATTCCAGTATATGAGGGAAAACTGGATGTTGAAGAGATTCTAGATTGGATTAGAGCTCTGGACACATATTTTGACTATGAAGATGTCGAGGAAGAAAAGAAGGTCAAACATGCTGTCACAAGAGTTAAAGGACATGCAGCATTATGGTGGGGTGAACTGCAAGTTGACAGACGTTGCCAAGGCAAGAAGAAAATCAAGAGTTGGGATAGGATGATCGCGAAAATGAAAGCAAAATTCATTCCCAGGGATTACCAAATTACTCTGTTTCGAAGAATGCAGAATTTGAGACAGAAGTTGATGACAATGAAGGAGTACACTGAAGAATTCTACAGGCTGAACATCAGAGCAGGTCATCGGGACAACGATGATGAAAAGGTTGCCAGGTATATGAATGGTCTGAGATACGACATTCAGGATGAGATGAGCATGATGACCATTCGAACTGTGGAAGATGCTTATCAGATGGCTCTGAAGGATGAAGAGAAGATGAGCCGAAAACAAGGTCAAAGAGGCCAAGGCAGAAGCCAAGCCAGAGGTAAGACAGTTTTCCAAGATAGGAATCAGAAGCCTAAGGAAGAGTGGAAGAAACATCAACCTCAAAATGAGAGATGTGGAAGCTCACAGAGGGGGCAGTATGTTGAACAGAGAGGACAGTATGTTGATAACGACATTTTTCCTCGTACTAGAGGTAGAGGAAGAGGAAGAGGAAGAGGTGGAGTGGTAAAATGATTCACATGCGGAAAGGTCGGACACAAGTCTTATGAATGTCCAGACAAGAAGAAAGAGGAAGGAGAGGCTCACATTGTTGAAGCTCAAAGGCGAAATGTTGAGGCAGAGGATGTTGAAGGTGGAAGATCGCTTATGATGCGAAAAGTTCTCTTAACACCAGAGAAGGAGGTGGAGAGTTCAGTCCAAAGGAATAGACTTTTTCGGACTACTTGCAAGACCAAAGATTGGGCATGCAAAGTCATCGTGGACAGTGGTAGCATAGATAATCTCGTTTCTACAGAGATGGTAGAAAAGCTGGAGCTGGAAACAACTAAACATCCAAGCCCATACAAAGTTTCATGGTTGCAAAAAGGACATCAAGTAAATGTCACTAAACAATGTTTAGTTGAATTTAAAATAGGTGGATATAGGGATGAAATACTCTGTGATGTTATTCCTATGGATGTTTTTCATCTATTACTGGGTAGACCATGGAAGTATGATAGGAATGTGATTCATGATAGGAGAATGAACACATACACCCTAGAGAAGAATGGGAGAACTCACATGTTTCTTCTGATTAAAGATAAAGAAGTAAAACCTAAGGTAAGCAACACTATGTTGCTTCTGATTAAAGATAAAGAAGTAAAACCTGAGGTAAGCAACACTATACTTCTCATGAGTGGGAAGGAACTTCTTACAAAGGTTAAGAAGAAGGAGGAAACCCAATTCATTGTGGTTAGGAAGCCTAGAATTGTTTTAACCCACACAAAGGTACAGATGATTTACTGGAAGAGGTTCAGAAATTGTTGGAGGAGTTCGCTGATATAGTAGTGGACGAACTACCTTGTTCATTGCCACCGATCAGAAGTGTAAGTCATCACATTGATCTCATACCTAGAGCTAGTTCACCAAACAAAGCAGTGTACAGATTGACGCCGCAGGAGAATGAAGAGGTCAAAAGACAAGTCCAGGATTTAATGGACAAGGGTTTGGTCAGAGAAAGCTTGAGTCTGTGTGTTGTTCCGACAGTTCTCAGTCTGAAGAAAGATGGAGGCTGGAGGATGTGTACTGAATCGAGGGAAATCAACAAGATAACCATCATGTACAGATTTCCATTGCCAAGGATGGATGATTTGATGGATTGTTTGAGTGGGGCCAAATTGTTTTCAAAGATCAATCTGAAGAGTGGTTATCATCAAATTCACATGAGAGAAGGTGATGAATGGAAGACATCCTTCAAGACTAACGAGGGGTTGTATGAATGGCTTGTTATGCCATTTGGCTTAACAAACGCGCCAAGTACTTTCATGATATTAATGAATGAAGTCCTGAAGGATTTCATCGAAAAATTTGTCATTGTGTACCTTGATGACATACTGATTTTCAGTAAAATAGAGACAAAGCATCTGAAACATTTAGCTACAGTGATGAAGAGGCTATAGCAAGAGAAGCTACTGATAAACATGAAGAAATCCTCATTCATGAAGACAAAGCTCATCTATTTGGGGTTTGTTATTTCTGCAGATAAATTGAGGATGGATCCAGATAAGGTGGAGGTAATTAAGAATTGGCCATCGTCGAAGAATATCTTTGAAGTTCGGAGTTTTCACAGATTGGCTAGTTTCTACAGGAAGTTCATCAAGAATTTCAGTGAAATTAGTGCACCGATGATGGACACAGTGAAGAAGAGACACAAGTCTTTTCACTGGACAGAAGAAGCTGAGAAAAGTTTTAATTTGTTGAAGAGGAAAATCACGGAACAACCAATTCTGGTGTTGCCTGATTTCCAAAAGACATTTCAAGTAAAATGTGATGCAAGTGGATTTGCAATAGGGGCAGTCTTGAGTCAAGAAGACGGGATGATAGCATACTTCAGGGAGAAGCTGAACGAAGCCAAGATAAAATACTCCACATATGACAAGGAGTTCTATGCTATTATTCAGGCATTGAAAAAGTGGAGACATTATTTAATCCCTAAGGAGTTTGTCTTATATAGTGACAATCATGCATTGCAATTTGTGACTCAAGAAGAGAAGTTGAATCAAAGACATGCAAAATGGGTTGAATATATGCAAAATTTCACTTTTGTAATTAATCATATTTCTAGTACTACTAACAAAGTTGTTGATGCTTTGAGCAGGAATTATTTGCTATTGCAGAAGTTCAGAGTCAAAACATTGGGTTTTGATGATCTCAGGAACATGTATAAAGATGATCCAGATTTTAAGGAGGTGTATGAAGTAGCTAAGAATCCAGTTCTCAGGGACAGGAGTCAATGGGCATAATACATGATCCAGGAAGGATTACTGTTTAAGGGTAACCATCTTTGTATTCCAAAATGCTAGATGATGGAGAATTTGCTGAAGGAGAAACATAGTGGAGGATTGGCCAGACATTTTGGTCATGACAAGACGTTCTCAAAGTTGAACAAGTCATATTTTTGGCCAGAAATGAGAGAAGATGTCAAAAGATTCATGGACAGATGTAGAATTTGTCAACATTCAAAAGGAAAGAGGCAGAATGTAGGCTTATATCAACCATTACCCATACCTGAGAGGCCGTGGGATGTAGTAAGCATGGACTTCATATTGGGGTTGCCAAGAACACAAAGATGGTTTGACTCGATCTTTGTATTAGTGGATATATTTTCCAAGATGGCACACTTCATACCATGTCAGAAAACTAGTGACGCAACTCACATTGTGAATCTGTTTTTCAAAGAAGTCATTCAACTTCATGGCTTACCAAGGACCATAGTTTCGGAACGAGACACCAAGTTTGTAGGACACTTCTGGAGGACCTTATGGAAGAAGCTGGGAACAAATTTGTCGTTCAGTTCAGCTTATAATCCTCAGACGGATGGACAGATGGAAGCTGTGAACAGAAGTTTGGGAGACTTGCTGAGAAATCTGGTGACTGAACATCACAGCCAGTGGGACAACATTTTACCACAGGCGGAATTTGCATATAAAGACTCACTAAACAGGAGCACGGGACAGAGTCCATTCCAGATTTTTTATGGCATGCAACCAAGAGGGGTTTCTGAATTGAGAGATTCAGGACAGAATGCGACTAGAAGTGCTAGTGCAGAAGATTTTGCAGAAGCAATGAAGGAACTTCACCACCAGGTGAAGGAGCGACTGCAAAACTCGAGCCAAGAATATAAGTGAAGAGTAGATCAATGCAGAAGAGAACTTCAATTTGAAGTTGGAGATTTGATTCTTGCACACTTGAGAAAGGAAAGGTTCCCAAGAGGGACATATAACAAACTGAAGATGAAGAAGATCGGACCATGTAAGGTCTTGAAGAAATTTGGGGCGAATGCATATGAGATTGAATTACCCGATGGGATCATAATTTATCTAATATTCAATATCTCAGATTTGTACCCTTATAAAGATAAGGAAGTAGGAGCAGGTAATGAACAACCAGAGGTTCAGTGGACAAAACAGATGCCAATTGCAGAAAATCCACAGATGGAGAGTATATTGGACAAAAGAGTTAGTAATAGGACCAGGCGAAAGGAATACTTTGAATACTTGGTCAAATGGAAGGGTCATCTAGTTGAAGATGCCAGCTGGGAAAATGAATCAGAGATCCAGAAGCATGGATAGACCATGTGAGAGCTCATGGACAGGAGCCCATGAAAATTTTCACGCAAGGGAGTATGATGTGGGAGCATCGCAAGCGTCGCCAGCAGCAAGTGAGCGCAAGCAGTGACAACACATTTTGGCACATGTTCAAGAGTGTTTTAAATGTTTTGAAGTGGAATGCACCAAAGTATTAAATGTTATAATTAAGAGAGTGCATACTTCCATAATGTAAACGGACCTTGAGCGATCCGCTCTCATCCATAGTAGGTAGAAGCTTTTATGAGTAATGAATGTAAGTAGATAGAATTTAATGTTAGATTAGACGAATTTAGGACCAGAGGGAAATGGGATATAGACACCCTCATAATGTATAATTTGTAACATTATCAAGATCAATAGTATTGAGCATACAGAGCATAAATAGAGAACTGTGTAAAGAAGAACCCATGTACATAGATTTGAATTAATAGAAGAGCTTCGATTCAAATTCATGGCGTTGTGTTTGTTTTCTGTATGCATATGCTGAATGGTATGTTCATGGTTATCTACTCTCTGTTATACATTTTCTTTTATGCTATATATGTATGATTTCATGATTTTTGTTTGAAGTCTGAGAGAGAGAGAGTAAGGAAATGAGTTTCAATTGTTTCTCTACCTGAGCAAGAGTCCCTGCAAGGAGTGCAGTGAAGTTGTCCGCAAGGTGTGCGTTGACATAAGTCAGAGTTTTACCTTTGAAAGCTTAGGAGGGATAACCTTTGTTCTCATTTCCGCAGAAGTGCAAGTTAAGCACAGGAGCTGTGCAAGGTGTGCGTAGGCCAAGTAGAGTTTCACGGTTTGTAACCTGAGAGAATTGTTGAGAGACTGTTGCCACAAGGAGTGCATAGAGTTGAAGAGTTCAATACTTGGAAGTATTTGAAGGATTGCCACAAGGAGTGCGTGCAGGAGTCTTCTTAAAGACTTGAGTTGGGGAGAAATCTCAGAGGGGATAGAGCCTTCAAAGTTGTCAAAGAAAATCCAAGAGGCTAGTGCCTTGAAGCATTGAAAGGAGGTGTAGCGACATTGTGTTGTAAGCGGTTAAGTTCCGTGGAGAAATACTTTGTTTATTTCACAGAAGTTCTCAAAGGAAGAAACAGACGGTTGGAATTCTCTGTAGAGAATTTGTGAAGTCCCGAGAGCCATCATATCTTGCAAAGGAGGAAGGAGGTTACGGTGAACATTTTCGAAAGTGGAAGCTCAAGAGAGATAGGACCATAGATACAAGTTGACGAGGGTCATTGGATTACTCGTGAACTTTCATTTCGGGAGTTCGTGGGTCGAAGAAATGAAAGCTTAGCATTAGGATTCACAAAATCGCGAAGTCTGAAACCCCGAAAAGGTGGGTAGTTCCATTGTGGGACCGCGTTGATGACGCGTCGAAATTCAACATCTCAACATTTCAAAGGATAGGAGGTTGAGACTTTTGTCTCGAAGTCCCGAAGTCGCAAGTTGCGATAGCGAGTAGCGAGGAGTTCGGGATCTCGACACTTCGGGTATCGGGATACAAAGGAGGCAGTGCTTCGGGGAGCGAAGTCGCGAAGTGCCGAAGCTGAGCACGAGGGACACGCGGCAGAACCATAAGGTGGGCCCATGTAATAGATGGGTGGACATGTGTCATCTATTGAAAGGAGTCAACACCCCGTTGGCCTCTCGCGTCTCGGGGATTCACAATATAAGGGAACGAGAGTCCAACCCTTTAACTCACGAGTGGCGAGTTATGACAAGTGCCTTTCGGGTTAGGCCTTGGTCATAGCGCTTTGGTCTCATGGAGAAGGTGGAGATCGCACCTAACGTTGTTTGCATAGGGGATCTTCCGAAAGGACCTGTGGATCGATAGAAAGGAGATTCCAGTAAGGAATCAAAAGAGTCGATCCAGCTAAAAGGGAACAAAGAATGATCATGTGAAGCAGATCCTTGACCCGAGGGTCGAGTGGGTCTGCGTCACAAAGGTTGGGAAATGGAACCAATATTGTTTAATGTAAAGATGACTCATTATTGTCTTATCATGGTTTATAATAAGTATAAATGGATGAACTCCAAAGTGGTCCCCTTATGGTGAAATCCCTCACAAGAAGACGCTTTGCGGATTGAGTTATCCTAGAAGTATGGTTAGAGAACCCATGATTATTTATGGAATAATGAGATGAATGCTAGTGAATTTTCTCGTGAAACTATCCTATATGGATATTTATTGTCATTCCATTTCTAGTAGTATGTGTAACATCACATCACTCCTCATGGTTAGAGAGCTATGGCCATGAGAAGTTGGAGAACCCAAGTTTGGGTAATGGACCCAAGTTTGTTTGATGGATAGCGGTATGAGTTTTGATATAATTTAAAGTAATACTATTCTATATGGATATTACATGTCATTCCATTTTGGTGGTACGTGGAATGTCACATAACTCCTCACGATTTGAGAGTTATGGCGTTACGAAGTTGGAGGACCCTCATATGTCATCTAGAAGCCCCAAAAGGTCAAAGTAGTCAAAGTGGTTTAAGAGTTTTTAAAGGTAAATAATAAAGTGAAGTGATGAGTGCACTATAATACAAATTGAATACCAAATCAATTATTTAAATAATAAATTTAATGGAGAAATTAGAAGTGGGTTAACCCTAAAATAAGGAAAGTGGGAAAAGAGACCTAGAAGATGTTTTTAAGGAAGCTACTTGAAGAGTATAAATAAGAGGCAAGGCTCTCTCATTTAAATAACACTTGAGAATATTGAATACCTATAGGTGTATGAGGTAAACAAAGTATATCTAAGCCGAATTTCTAAGGAAAGTGAAGAAAAGAAGACCGAAATTCAAGGAAGGATAAATTCTTTTGATGATGTTTTCTAAGGTATGTGTTTTTCAGGTCATATCACCAATTTCACAATAATTTTTTTTCTAGAATGACTCAGACCTTGAAATTTCTATGTCATTGGGAAAACATATCCAAATATCTGTGGTAAAAAAATGATCTTTTGGGGCATTGTATTTTTGGATTTACACTCCGTGGAAAATAAGGTTTGTGGCTAGTCCTGAAACTAGTCAAAAACAAGTATTTCGGGTAAAAATGTCATAACTTCTTCATAATAGATCCAAATTCAGTGAGACTAAACATGTTGGTTATATTAAAGTATTTGGTATTTTTTGTAACAGTTTCAGATTGATTCAACATTTTTTTTGTGCGGGGCACGCTCTACAAGGTCTCTCTCTAGAATAAGCCAGAATTCAACAAGGTGTGTCATTTTTGCTATAACTCATTTTATGAGAGGTTTCAAGTAGTGAAACCTG
This sequence comes from Picea engelmannii, assembly GCA_009831015.1. Lineage (NCBI taxonomy): Eukaryota > Viridiplantae > Streptophyta > Pinopsida > Pinales > Pinaceae > Picea > Picea engelmannii. The sequence continues at coordinate 318,099 of ML788767.1, read as the reverse complement.
GAGGAATTGCATAAAACACATTGAAGAACATTGTGTATCAGTTTCAGATATTTATTCATTACAAGTACAAAGTTATCATCATTTCAAGTTAGGGTTGTTGACTAATCCAAAAACTAGTCATGTGAGAAGTTTGGTGAAGATGCTAGTCTCTTGTTGTCAAAATTAAGGAAGGTTTGCAGGTATGTGATCATATACATCAGGTCTATTACATATTTATAAATCATATTTGGATGATTAAATTGATGAGGGATTTTGGTTAAGGTACATGGTTGAGACAAGCAGTTGATGAGTTGGCACATACATGAGGTGTATAGTTGATGATGTTGGTTCATATTGATGAGTCATAGTTAATGTGTAGTTGAAACATGATTGGCACATACTTGGTACATGGTTGGATGCACTTTTTTATGGTACAAGTTGATTACAGGTTGTTTGGTACAGGTTGGTGCATGGTTGATACACTTGTTTATGGTACAAGTTGATTACAGGTTGAGGTACAGGTTGATGCATGGTTGATGCATGGTTCAGGTTTATTGGTACAAGTTTACAGCAATATATCTCACAGTGATAGTGTTACAATGGTTCCATCATTCTACTTCTACTTCAGGGTGGTTGGACGGGGCAAGGACAGGTGGTTGTATCCACCTTCTGGTTGTAGCCGGAGAACATAGGGGGTTGTAGCCTCCTTTTGGTTGTAGCCAGAGAATTGGGGAGTTGGAGCTTCCCTTAGGTTGTAGCCTGAGAAACTAGGGGGGTGGAGCCTCCTTCCAGTTGCAGCTGGAAAACAAAGGAAGTTGGTGCTTCCAATGAATTTAATTCTTCAAGACATATAAGAAAAAGCATTACGTGGTTTTCTCCCGCTTTGGGTTTCCACGTAAAACACTGGTGTACTATGTATGTGTATGATTTTTCATTTGTTCATTTCTTATTTACTCTGCAATTATTAGATGATAATGCTACATTGATATAACACTTGGATTATATGGTTAAAAATGATTAAATTTCTCTATCACTAATTCACCCCCCCTCTCAGTAATCCAACAATTGGTATCAGAGCAGGTTCTTTCAGAAATCAGTTTAACCACTAAAAGGTAGATCATGGAGAGAAAAAACTTGTACAAAAATGGAATACCACAGTTTGATGGACAAAAGTATGCATATTGGATCACAAGGATGAAGACATATATACAAGCACAAGGATTTCAGGTTTGGCAATCAATTATAGATGGATACACAGCACCAACAGTTCCACCAATAAATGAAAAAGCTGTGAAACTTGGTGAGAATAATTCCAAAGCCAAAAATGCACTTTTGAATCATCTCAGTGATACAGTATTCACCAAAATTGCACATTGTAAATCCGCTAAAGAGATTTGGGACAAGCTTCGAAATATTTATGAAGGAGATACAAAGGTCAAAGCAACAAAGCTTCAAACTTACAGAGGTTAGTTCGAACAACTAAAGATGAAGGAAGATGAAAATATTGCAGCCTAATTCTTACGAGTCGATGAAACAGTGAATGCAATCATAGGATTGGGAGAAGAAATTGAAGAATCTATAATTGTTCAAAAGGTACTAAGATCTCTTCCTATGAGATTCAACCCTAAGATATCATCACTAGAAGAAATATCGAATCTAAAATCAATAAGCATGGACGAACTGCATGGAATATTCACAACATATGAAATGAGAACTGAACAAGAAAATCCAGATGTTAAAGAAGCATCCTTCAAAGCATCCAAAATATCAAAGAAAAAGAAACAAAAAGAAGAAGAATGTAGCACCAACTGAAACGTCTTGGAAGATGATGAAGAAGTGGCCAACTTCGTTAAAAGACTAAACAAGAGAACCAATGGTAGGTATAGAGGTAAGCTTCATTTAATTTTTTTTAATTGTGATGGTATTGGTCACTTTGCCAACAAATGTCCTCATAAGAAAAAGATAAATGATGAAGGTTACTCAAAAGGCAAACACACATATAAAGGCAAAACAACTACAAAGAAAAATTTCAAGAAAATCTTATGCACCAAAGAAGACAACTCATCATTAGTTGAAGATGAAGTCAATGACAGTGAGATAGGAACAATTCTATTCATGGCAGTAAAAGACTTTGACAAAGAAGACTCTGAAGAAGAATATGAAGAAGTCGAAAAACGATATGAAGAATCTGAAGAAGAAATTGAAGAGGAAGAAGTTGACTATCGAGAAGAATTAATGTGTTCCATAGAAGTTATCATAAGAGAAAAGAAGATAAACAAGAAACTACAAGAAAAACTAGACAAGAAAAAGGACACTCGAAAACTAGAACAAATTATCACAAAATTGAAGGTTCAAATAGAAGAAAATAAAATAATTGAAGAATCACTCAAAGAACAACTAGAAGAAAATGACAAGATAATTGGAAACTTGGAAGCAGAGATTGTCACACTAAGAAAGGATATTCAAAAGAAAAATATGCAGAATAGCTCAAAAGTTCTGGATGACATTATGAGCAGTCAAAAATATCATCTTGACAAGTCCGAACTTGGATACAATTAGATAGAAAAGGGATCAAGCTATAAAAAAATGGAGCAAGAAACAAATCCAAAAAGCTATGCAAAAACAATCAAAGAGGATAGGAAGATATACAAGGAACATTACAGGGACACTCCTCCATTGAGAAGATTCAGATTTTAGAATAAAAAACAAACAGATAGGCCTCAAGAAGAAGAAGGATTTGGTAGAGCACCTCCTTTCAGAAGATATTCAACTCCTAGGTATAAAACTATATTTTTTGGTTTATGTTATGCATGTAATAATTTTTGACATAAAGCTATGAATTGCGGAGCTAAGAACATGAACAATAACAACTTTGAGAATCATACACAAAGGGGTTATTCAAGAAGACCTAGTGAAACACAAAGAATAAGTTAAAACATGTTTGAATCTTTGAGCACTAAAGTAGAATGTTACAAATGTAACAATTTTGGATAGGTGGCCAAAAATTGTAGAATGACAGTCCCTCCTAAAGAACCTCAATAGAATAACAACAGTCACAAACAAGAACCTTAGAAAATGACATGGATAAGAAAGAAAGATCGGTATAGCAATGAAGAATGCACAATCTCTCTACAAGATAAGAAGAAGAAACACGGTTGGTATGTTGACAGTGGGTGTTCAAAACACATGACATGTGATAGAGACAAATTTCTTACATTGTGAAAGGAAAGAAATGGATCAGTCTCCTTCGGAAATGATAATTCAGCTAATATCATTGGACAAGGCACAGTCTGAATTGGGAACAGGAATAAAAAAACTCAAAATGTTATACTGGTAGAAGATATGAAACATAATCTTCTAAGTGTGAGTCAAATGTGTGACCAAGGTCATAAAGTTACTTTTGATTCACAAAAGTGTGAGATAAGAAGAGAAGGTTCAAGGAAATTGGTCGGTACAGCTGCAAGAACTTCAAACAACATATATGTGTTAAGTGAAATTGAAAATGAAAAGTTTTGTCTAGGAAAGGAAGATGAAAGTTGTCTATGGCACAAAAGAATGGGTCACATGCATTTTGATAACCTTTTCAAAGTCATCAAAAGAGAAACAGTCAGAGAAATTCCCCAGATCATGAAACCAACCAACACTTTATGCAAGCATTGTCAACAAGGAAATCAAACAAAGACCATGTTCAAATAAAACAAATATTGAACAACAAGACCATTGAAAATTGTGCATATTGATCTAGTTGGACCAACTACAACAAAGGGATTAAAAGGTGATAAATACTTTATGTTATTAGTTAATGATTATACAAGAATGGCTGCAAGTTTCTTTCTCAAGAACAAGTCAGAAGCTTTTGAAAACTTCAAGATCTACAAGGAAATGGTTGAAAATGAGATGGATTCAAGAATCAAATTTTTGAGATATGATAATGGAGGAGAGTTCACTTCAAATGGATTTATGGACTACTGTAGCAGTCATGGAATAAAAAGGCAATTCTCCATTGCTAGGACACCTTAACAGAATGGATTTGTTGAAAGAAAGAATAGGACAGTATAGGAAATGGCTCGAACAATGCTAATGGATTCCAAATTGACATATATATTTTGGACACAGGCAGTGCATACAACAATTCACATTCAAAATAGAGTAATTCTCAGAAACAACACTTATAAAACTCCCTACGAGCTATGGAAAGGAAGACCAGCAAATGTGAAGCACTTCAGAGTTTTTGGAAGCAAATGTTACATCAAAAGAGAATATGAAAGAATGGGAAAGTTTGAATCTCATGTGGACAAAGGACTACTTGTTGGTTACTCAAGTACAAGGAAACAATACAAGTGCTACAATCTAAAATTGAACAAAGTTGTTGAAAGCACCAACGTAACAATTCATGAAACAAGCAGACCAGAATCAAAGGAAGAAGGAAACAAATCAATGGAACAAATTTTCGAAGAAGAAGAAGAAGAAGAAGACGAAGTAGAAGAGGAAGATGAAGAGAATCCAACAGAAAAAAAATGTATAAAGTTCAACAAGTATCTCCAAAGACACTTAACAAACGAGTATAGAAGAATCATCCTTCAGATCAGATTATTGGAAACAAAGATGTAGAAGTTGAGACTAGAAGAAAAATCCATTCACCAGAACAAACACACCTAGCACTCTTATCTACAATTGAACCAAACTGTTTTGAATAAGACAACAAGGATGAATTTTGGAATAATGCCATGAATGAAGAATTGGATCAAATAGATAAAAATGACACTTGGAAACTGGTTCCAAGACCAAAAAATAAGAATGTGATCGACACAAAATGGGTTTTTAGGAATAAATTAAATGAAGATGGACAAGTTACAAGGAACAAAGCTAGATTGGTATGTAAAGGATATGCCCATATTGAAGGAATCGGCTTTGAAGATACATTTTCCACAGTTGCCAAAATGGAACCAATCTGGTTGCTTTTAGCCTATGCATGCTCCAAAAATGTTAAAGTATATCAGATGGACATAAAATCATCTTTTCTGAATGGGAAACTTGAAGAAGAAGTCTACATAGAACAACTAGAAGGATTTCAATTGTCAGAGAACGCAAATTATGAGTGTAAATTAAAGAAGGCCTTGTATGGTCTAAAACAGGCTCCTAGAGCATGGTACTCTAGAATGGATAAGTATCTGCAGCAGACAAGGTTCAGAAAAGGAAGTGCAGACAACAACCTCTACATCAAGGTAAGTGAAGGTAATATTTTATTAATTGAAGTTTATGTTGATAATACTATTCTATATGGATAGTACATGTCATTCCATTTCTGGTGGTATGTGGAACGTCACATAACTCCTCATGGTTTGAGAGTTATGGCCTTACGAAGTTGGAGGACCCTCATATGTCATCTAGAAGCCCCAAAAGGTCAAAGTAGTCAAAGTGGTTTAATAGTTTTTAAAGGTAAATAATAAAGTGAAGTGATGAGTGCACTATAATTCAAAGTGAATAGAAAATCAATTATTTAACTAATAAATTTAATGGAGAAATTAGAAGTGGGTTAACCATAAAATAAGGAAAGTGGGCAAAGTGACCTAGAAGATGTTTTTAAGGAAGCTACTTGGAGAGTATAAATAAGAGGGAAAGCTCTCTCATTTAAATAAAACTTTAGATTATTGAATACCTATTGGTTTCTAAGGTAACCAAAGGATATATAAGCCGAATTTCTGAAGAAAGTGAAGAAAAGAAGGCCGAAATTCAAAGAAGGATAAATTCTTTTGATGATGCTTTCGAAGGTATGTGTTTTTCAGGTCATCTCACCATATTCGCAATAACGTTTTTTATAGAATGATTCAGACCTTGAAGTTTCTATGCCATTGAGAAAACTTCTCCAAGTATCTGTGGTAAAAAATTCAGCTTGTGGGTCTTTTTATTTTTGGATTTATACTCCATGGAAAATAGGGTTTGTGGCTAGCCTTGAAACTAGTCAAAAACAAGTGTTTCGGGTAAAAACATCATGACTTCTTCATAATAGATCCAAATTCCATGAGACATAATGTGTTGGTTAGAGTACAGTATGTAGTATTTTTTTAACATTTTCAGATCGATTCAACAAACAATTTTTGCAAGGCACGCTCTACAAGGTCGCTCTCTAGAATAAGCCAGAATTCAGCAAGGTATGCCATTTTTTCTATAACTCATTTTCTGAGAGGTTCCAAGTAGTGAAACTTGGAGGAATTGCATAAAACAAATTGAAGAACATTCTTTATAAGTTTCAGATCTTTATTCATTACAGGTACAAAATTATCATCATTTCAAGTTAGGGTTGTTGACTAATCCAAAAACTAGTCATGTGAGAAGTTTGATGAAGATGCTAGTCTCTTGTTGTCAAAGATAAGGAAGGTTTGCAGGTATGTGATAATATACACCAAGTTTATTACAAAGTTATAAATCATAGTTGGATGATGAAATTGATGAGGGATTTTCGTTAAGGTACATGTTGGGTACATGGTTGAGATAAGCAGTTAATGAGTTCACACATACATGAGGTGTATAGTTGATGATGTTGGTACATATTGATGAGTCATAGTTGATGAGTAATTGACACATGATTGGTACATACTTGGTACATGGTTGGATGCACTTGTTTATAGTACATGTTGATTACAGGTTTTTTGGTACAGGTTGGTGCATGGTTGATGCACTTGTTTATGGTATAGGTTGATTACAAGTTGAGGTACAGGTTGATGCATGGTTGATGCATGGTTCAGGTTTATTTGTATAGGTTTAGAGTAGTATATCTCACGGTGATAGTGTGACAATGGTTCCATCATTCTACTTCCATTTCAGGGTGGTTGGACGAGGCAAGGACACGTGGTTGTGGCCAGAGAACATAGGGGGTTGTAGCCTCCTTCTGGTTGTATCCAGAGAATTGGGTAGTCGGAGCTTCCCTTAGGTTGTAGCCTGAGAAACTAGGGGGTTGGAGCCTCCTTCTAGTTGCAGCTGGAAAACAAAGGAAGTTGGTCCTTCTGATGAATGTAATTCTTCAAGACATATAAGAAAAATAATTCTATGGTTTTCTCTCACTTTGGGTTTCCACGTAAAACACTGGTGTACTGTTAAGACCCAAACATCAATATAGCATATAAAAACCTCAGGAAAAGTACTCAACGCCTTGAAAAAGAGATAATTTCAGATAATAAGCCTCTTTGAGGGGGCAACCTCCTTTTATCCCACTTAAATGTTCAAGTACAATATGATTCAAAATGAAAATGTCTCCTTGGTATGTATAGGAGACTAGGAGGTATAATTACAAATAATGGCCTAAACCCGACATAATTAAAATAACATTACTAATCTAAATTACAACTAATGGCCTAAAGCCGACATAAATAAAATAGCATTACTAATCTAATATGCCCCAATTAAGGGGTAATGAGCCAACATTAGGGCTTAACATGCCCCTCCCCTTGAGACAAGTGTTGTCCACAACGCTTGAGTAACTCTGGATGCTTCTGTATAAAAGCCTCATCTTCCCAAGTGGAATCTTTAGCCGGTAGTTTCCTCCATTTAATGAGATACTCTGAAATGGATCTATTCCTTAGCTGGCGAATTCTTGTGTCCGTGATGGCTTCATGCTCCAATATGATTTTTCCTTCCTCGTCAAGTTCTGGCAATATAGTTTGAACTGGGATCTTGTCACCTATAACCTTCTTTAAGCATGAAACATGGAAAACTGGGTGTACTCGTGAAGCTGCAGGCAGCTCCAATTTGCATGCCATAGTACCAATCTTTTGCAACACCTTATCAGGCCCATAGTACTTTGGTGATAATTTATTATCCTTCTTGGCTTGCTTGAGGGACATCTGTTTGTATGGTTGTAGTCTTAAAAACACCCAATCCCCTACTTCAAAACTT
>ML788767.1:296686-310127 GCA_009831015.1 Picea engelmannii | reverse complement strand
TAAATTGTTTTCCAAACTGAGCTTGTATGAGGGAGTTACAACCAAAACACCCAAGGGTAAAATTTAGTACCAAATTTTCTTTAGAGGGCATAACTCCTAGCTCAAGAGTCATTTTTTGCCAATGAGTAGTCTATGAAAATATATTGAACCATAGAATGCAGCCATGGGACCATATTTGGAATCTAGGTATGTTAAAAGGTGCAAAAATAGAAAGAAGTCACTTGTAGCATACAACATCAAAAATGTAAAATAGTCAAAACTTATGCGGGTTGTAGCTATCAATCCGAAGCCCAATTAAGGGTGAAATCATGAAAATTTGTTTATAATATAGTAATATACATACCCAATTGATCTTCTATCAAAATCCTAATGGAGTTGTTGTAGGGATGTATAAACAAGGCTAAAATTGCTAAGCGAGGAGAAAGTGCAAAGGAGCAAAATTGGTTTTTCTAGTTTATTGCAGATTTTGACTAGAGTATCGGTTTGTAAATCTAAGAGTTGTTGTGATTTTAGTGTTATAAGTATTATCCGTGTCTCATAGAAAATTTTTTGGATTCTTGATATATCTACCCCTGTAAGTGACAAAATTTGGTGTTTAGGATTATTTTTGCACTTGGGAGAAGGTGTATAAAAGGGTTAAGTTGGCAACATTAAATTCAATACAACTTTATGCTCGATGCTCAGAATTGAGCAAGAAAGTAGTCATTGGAAAACTATTGGATAGTAGAATCCATGTATTGTCTCAAAATTTAGTCTTGATCCAAATGATTCTCAAGGAATCAAAAGGAAGTTTCCTGGTGTACTTGAAGGACACCATTGAACAGAATGGAAATTCAGGAAGCCATAAATTTTAGCTCAAAAATAAGAATGAAGCATGAGTATGGTCATTGGAAAAGTAATTCCAAGGAAAACATAATAGGAATATTAATTTTTCATGGGAGCATCAATTTGTTCCATAAAATTACAAGAGGAAGTGGAATTAGATTCCATGAACTATGTAATTACCCAATGTGAAGATTTTCTCAAATAATGTCAAAATTTGGAGAAACATTTCCAAGTAATAGAGTTGAGTTCTAGGGGTGATTGTTGGTTAAGAAAGACTATTGAAAACTCATAATAATTTATATGCATAAGTATAGAGGCTCACTTGAAGTGAAACAACCAAATAAGGGAAAAAGGTGGTTTTGCTTATTAACAAGGAATTGATTAATAAGTAAAGGAGCACTCTAGCAGAGAATATTGGGTGAGGGATTTCTAGAAAGATGATAAGATTCCACAATTGATCACTGTGTGGTTCTATCCTAGATTAATTCCAGGGTCCATCTGATAGGGATGTAGGTCAAGCTTGTGTAGTTAGTTGAAACCTCAAGAGCTGCAAAGGGAAGTGTAAGATTGCATAACAAGTGATGCAATGTTGAAAAAGGTCCAAGGAAGAGAAGGGGAATATTAGTATTCAATTGCTATAGATATTGAATGATTTACAAGGTAAATTTAACAAATCTTCTCACATAAATCATGAAGCCAATAAGTGAGAAATGTCATTGAATGCACAAGGATTTAAGAACTTTATAACCTTGAAGGTAGAAATATAATTAAGGCTAAAAATCTTGTTGCAAGAGAAGGAGAAAGGATATCATGAGATGAGGTGTGACTCATGGTTGGGTCAATCATTTCTATGTAAAAGCATGGGAATTCCAAAAGAAGTAATTGTTAGATATGATCTAACAATGTTTGTCTAAAACCACCCAAAGGAATAAGGTTGTCTCTATTATCATAATGCGCAATGGAATCAAGGCACAGGTGTGAATGGAGGAGTGTAGCATTCCAATTGGAGTAGAGTGGTCTTGAGTGGCCAAGTAGTGCTTCATAGTGAATCACTCAATGAAGTGAAGAGAGATATCTAAAATTGGGCAAATCCATGAATGGAAAGGAGTATTAGAAAGAGGTCATAACAGAAAATATTTCAGAATGTTGAAATGCCAATCAATGATAATGGTATTTCAAGACCCGTTTGGTCAAGGAAATAAGGAGTGGCTAATTATATTATAGTGCTAATGTTCAGATAGAGTAGTGCATGTTAGAACACTTGAATATTGAGATTTTAGTCAAAAGATGTTGGGATGGGATTCTTTGCATAAAATAAGTAGTTGTGAGATGACAACACTAGCGAAACTTGTGGCTATAAATGTGGAATGGCCAAGTGGGAGCTTGGATAGCGGGTGTAGAATAGGGTCTAGTGATGCACAAATGAGAAGAATAGTAGTGCACAGGGAAACAAGGATCTACAGAGATTCAAGGATATCCATCATCATCAACAACAACAAAATAAACAAACAAGTTGGAATAAATATGCACTAGAGTGCATGAAAGAGGTGATGCATGATGCATATGATAAACATAGAATGCATGTGAATGAAGTGGGTATGATAATATTTAATTCTTAATGCCTATTGATGTGTATGTTTTCATATGGACATGATTGAACATGTTTGTGGCATGCTTGTAGACTAAAAGTGGTTTATTGATATATAGGAAGCTTCTACAATATATCTATCAGTTGAGTTGGTAGCACCAATTATTGTAATAACAACCATGTAGTTATGCATTTGAGGGTGTTAATGATGCATAAATTATGAAGGGAATTTAGGTAAGAATTCCCTTAGCTATATTTTCAATATTTGAGATTTATTTAAAGGAAGAGGGCCTTGAGTATACAAACTTATTGATGCTTGAATGCATTTATGATGAATTTAATTGCATATGGTGTTATGTTGGTTATGACATTACAACCAAGTTAATTCAAGAAACATTACTCCTGTTGTAGGAATGAATTCCATTAGAGATGGTCATATATGAGGCCATGATGGGGTTGGGAATGGAAGTTCTATAGATCCATCCATGTGCATAATGTTTTCCCCTATATATAACCGATGTTTGGACTAAAACCTCTTAATGACATGAGAGAACACTAAGAGAATTAAATTCTTAGTGTTGTGTATGGGTTGAAGAGGAAGGTATCCAAATAGTTGGGAAAGTAAATGGGGAAGAGTTTGTTTAATATGTTAAGGCATTGGCTAAACTCTCCAACTCACATGGTGGAATACATGACATGAGAATATAGTATTCTAGAATCAATGCAAGGATGCATTGTATAGATGTGACCATGATTATTGGCACATTGGTTTATTTATTAATAAATTGGATTTCATTATAAAAGGCTTGGTATGATAATACTACATGTGCTAGCACATAATCATGTAGGGGGTACTCTCCTGAAAGAAGCGTCCCCTTGGGCGAAGAAAGAAATTCTAAAAACCCACTTTTCCAAAGTTTTGAGGGTGGGTGCATCATTTTAATGAACAGGTAGTTTCAGACGGTCACGATCTACCCGCCCGGATCTATGGCTGAGGATTCATTTCGGAGCCCCCCCACCATTCTGCCTTTAACGGGGGGGGTCCGAAATTAGGCGCGCACCTCTCCAACGACCGAGATCGAGGCGCCTAGATCAACGGTGCTCGAGCAATTCTGGAGCCCCTCGCCATTCTACCTTTAACAAGGGGGGGGGTCTAGAATGGTTGGTTATTGTCGTGGGCCCCCCTGCCTATCGTGTCACATCTTGTACCACTTCCTCCCCTGTCATCTGTTCTCCATTTAACTATGTGACATGGTCATTTCCTTGGCCCCTCCTCGTCCTCCATCATCTATCCTGCTCCCTTCCAAGTTAGCCTCACATAAATAATGTGCCCCTCGCCACCTTTGCCCCTTGTTCCTGCCATGTGTCTCACCCCTGTTGTTTTCGTGATCACTCTCTTCCCCCCTTTCCGCATCAAGCATTCCAGATCCCTCATGCCTTATATATTGGACGATTCAGCTGATCTAGGTGGCACCATGAGAAGACTTCCACGTCCCAAAGGGAAAAGTTGACCAGGATCGTTCCCAATCCCAAGAAGGCAGTTATTGAAGTTGTTGGAGGTGGTTAGACATCATCTTCACCATAAATGGAAAGTCTGTCAAAGGACTAAAAGCACATCGATTCATTTGCAGGATGGTCAAGAGTCTGATTTCAATCGTCCAGAGTCCGCATGCGCAGAATGTCAGAAGACATGTAGACGCAATGTTTTAAATGCGGTTTCTCGTTTTCGCTGTTGTTGTTTTATTAAGTATATGTAGGAAATTTGGCCATTTTTGTAATCTATCGATGGTTGAGCTAGGCTTCCGATTGTAAAAGTTTTAACGAAGCACTGGTTATTCTGGTTATGTATTGACTCTTGAGACTTCTTGCCTTATGAATGTCAGCTTCTTTCCATGTCTTTGTTTACACTGTGTTAGAGCAGCTCGGAATTGGAGGATACAGTCGAGTTGCGTTGTTATAGGGTGATGTAGGTTGGATCAATGTAACAGTTTCTTTGTTTCTAATAGGTTCTTGTGATTTTCTCCACGCTGAGTGATTTGGAATTGGAGGATCCAGTCAAGTCACCCCTCAGTTCCTCGAAACTTTGAACTAAGAGGATCTTGTATTCTGAGTTTTTCTTCTGCAAGATGTTGAAAGGCCTGATGCCTGAAGTAGGCTTGCCTGCTTATGTCACCAAGTCTTCCACCTGCCCATTTTACAATCAACTCACTAACGGAAGTTGGATCAAGACCTCCTTTGTTCTTTACATACCAGACCTGGTCCCTGAGTTAGAGCGATTCCATCCTGGGTCTCTACCCATTCGATCACCCATTGAACTTATCATGAAATAAACTAATGGGTGTTGGGCTCTGCTCCTGTCGCAATCCAGGAGTGACTTCTAACACTAACATTTCTGGCATCCTTGTCGGGGAAGAAGTTGAATATTTTCCCCAGGATTGAATGACAATGATTAGATGATTCTAAAGGTGCATCAGATATCAGAACTATTGATATTTCTACTGTGCACCTGGCGACTCCACTGAGGTGACTCCACTGGGGAACTCCATTGATGCAAACCCATAAACATCTCCATTGTTTCAGCCGTGGCTTCTAGAGGCAGACACACAAGGTATAATCCTCAGCTGCCATTAGAACCACCTGAAGCTGACCTAGAGAAGATTATCAGAAAGGGAAAGTCTTCTGGAGACGGTACTGCTACTGCTAAACTAGGTATTTCTAGTAATTTTCATGATTTTATAGAAACTCCAACCCCTTCATTTCATCCCGTTTTATTACCTTCTGTCGGAGTTTCCCGCAGTCTAAATTTCAAGAGTGTTCCCGTTGGATTTTCTCCTCCTGGTTTCGAATTAGTAGGAGAAACTCTTGTCACTCCTTTCTCCCTTGAGGTAGTACCCTGGTTCAAACCCAGTGCCTCTGAATATTCTCCTACCCTGGGTTTTACCACCCCTCCTCCTATTATTACTGTTGTTGAGGGAAGGGAAATTTCTATGCCTTTGAGATCACAAGCCTATTCTCCAGATTGGCTGCAATCCCCCCCCCAACTCTGTAAGCTCATCTCTTGTCTTTCCGCTTCAAACCTCATCGCCTCCTAGTTCCCCCACACCTGTTGTTCCTATGGCTGGTGCTAATCCCCCTCTAAATAGAATGGACACCATAGTCGCTGCCAGATATGCTCCCTTAATCCTACCTCAACCTATGCATCCTCTCCTTGCTGGAGATTACCTGAAATATATGCCCAAGTTCACTAGGGAAGAGGACATAACAGCGGAAGAGCACCTAGCTACTTTCTACAGTTACGCAAACAGCCTGAACATTTAAAATGAAGATGTTTGGATGAGAATCTTCATCCAGATCCTGGATGGTGAGGTGAGGAATGGTTTAGAGGAATGGCCCTGGGGTCTATTATTGGGATTGAAGTCCTAGATAATTCTTTCCTGAGGCAGTGGGGAGATAAGAAGGATTTTATGTATTACCTGACAGAGTTCGGGTCTTTGAAGAAAATGACAGGGGAGTCTGTCTCTGACTTCTCCAAAAGATTCAATAAGATGTATAATAAGATGCCTGCTGAGATAAATCCCACAGAAGCCTCTACCAAAATTTCTTATGCTAGTGCATTCAACCCTGACTTTTTTCTTCTATTGAGAGAAAGAAGAGCTACCTCCCTAGCTCAAATGAAATATGCGACCATAGAGGTGGAATCTAATGTATTAGCAGTTGACAGACTAAGAAATAAGATTGATGCAGAAAGGAGAAAGGGAAGATCTGAAGCCTCAACTTCTGGCCCCTCGATGCCCCACCCTCAAGTGGATGAACTGACCAAGATAGTGAAGTCTCTGTCTGCAGAGATGGAGAGAATGAAGGTGGAGGGGAAGCAAGCATACAAAAATCCTCAAAATGCCGAAAACAAAGGAGGCTTCAGAAGGCCAAACAATATTGCTCCCCCGACTATGCAAAGAGACCAGAGAGGTAGAGATAGAGAAGATCAGAAAATCCAGGCCCCTTTTCAAAATAACTTTGTGGCTGATGAGGAAGAAGGGGAAGTGGATGGGCGTGACCTTGAAATCCACTACTTCGGAGACACTCCTCCTTTTCCTCATCTCACTCAAGCAGCATATGAGGAATCTCTCATGGACAGTTAGCTAAATGAACTTAGCAAGGGAGACAAGGCTAGTAGCAGCCAAAGCAGATATAACCTGAGGTCCAAGAAAAAGATAGCAGCACCTCATGTTCTTGAACAGTTCACTAGAACAGAGAATCCTGCTAGTGAAGTAGAAGGAAACAACGAAGGTAAGAAGTCATGACCCCTCCCTCCAATGGTCCAGAGTCATGTTCCTGAAGTAAGAGAAATCCCAAAGCTTTCATCTTCTTTTAACTTTCAGCATGAAATTCAAACAATCAGAATCCTTGTGCCCCTCTCCGAGTTGATTAAACATGAAGTGTTCAAAAAATGCTTCTCCGAGCTATTATAGTTTGAAGCCTCATGCCATCCCATAGACTCCATCAATTTGCAGGATGAAAAGCCTATAGTTATTCTAGGTCCTTTGGTAGAATACAGGAATGATTCATCCCCTCCCTTCTACACATACTTGAACATACATGACAAGGTACTGCACAACTGTTTGATGGATTTAGGGGCTTCCCATAACCTCATGCCCAAAACTACCACGGAAGAATTAGGACTAGAAGTCACCAGAGCCTATCATGACCTCTATTCCTTTGACTCCAGGAAAGTTCAATGTCTAGGAGTCATCAAAGACCTGGTTGTGACCTTGTTTCAATTGCCCATGAAAAGTGTGGTCATGGATGTTGTAGTGGCTGATGTCCCCCCCAAGTTTGGTATGTTGTTATCAAGATATTGGATAAAAAGACTGGGGGGGACTTTGTAGATGGACCTAACCTATGCTACTATTCCAGTATTTGGAGGGGAGCATAGGAGACTATACAGAGAAGCCCAGCTGGCCTATATAATCAGTGACGAAGCCAATCCTACCAACCATCCCATTTTTTTCCTGGACATTGATTTAGGTTCCAGTTTACTACAACTCACTAATGCTTTCGAGCCTCCTCTAAAACTCAGAAAGCAGCCCACCACTTCTCATGAATTTTCTCCCCCCATTACCCCCGTCTGGAAAAAAAAAATGATGGAGCCTCTTCCAGGGAAGGTGCTGGTGCTCGGCTATTTTTTGTGTCACCTGCTCAGGAAACCATATCTCTTTCATACAAGCTAGAATTTGAAACAACTAACAATGTGGTAGAATATGAATCTCTTGTTCTAGGATTAAGAGCGGCAAAGGAAATGGGAATTGAGGAGGTAGCAGTGTTCGGAGATGCAGAATTGATAGTCCAACAGATCAGAAATGCTTATCAGGCCAAGAATCCTCGGCTCAGGAGTTACAGAAATGAGGTATGGGACCTGATTCACAGTTTCTTCTCAGCATTTAACATTTCTTTTGTCCCAAGATAGAAGAACACAGTGGCAGATTCCTTGGCCACATCAGCAAGCAATTTCAAAGTGCCCTTGCCACCCAAATTCAGATACGATGTAGAAGCAAAATACAAGCCCTCCATATTGGAAAATGTCAAACATTGGAAGGTGTTCAAGGATGATCTTGAGATCAAAAGATTCTTGGAGACTATTGAAGAATTTTCAGAGATGCATATTGACCAAGACTCTATCTCTAAAGAAAAGCTTGATGGTGGTAATTTTATGAGTAAGATTGCAGAGCGTAACATTGTGCAGCTGCCCAACAATCATATTCCAAGAAGACTGGTTCCTTTGGAAAGGCTTTTTGATAGAAATGATGTTGAATTAAAGGGGAAAATCTTAGAGGATGACGTTGAGACAACTCAGTGCAACATTGCCACTGAGAATGAACTCAAGTTTGTCAAATTGTCAAGAAGTCTGACAAAGGAGCAGAGGGTTGAATACGCTGAACTATTGAGGGAGTTTGTTGATGTTTTTTCCTGGACCTATGAAGATCTCAAAACTTATGACACTTTTGTCATTGAGCATAAAACCTCATTGAAAAAGGAGGTGAAGCCATTTAGGCAGAAGCTAAGACAAATCAATCCTATGTTGTTGCCTATCATGGAGAGAGAAGTGAAAAAACTGCTACATGCCCAGATCATCGTGCCACTGAGATATTCGGAGTGGGTGGCCAATTTGGTCCTAGTAAGGAAGAAGAATGGAGAAATCAGACTCTGTGTAGACTTCATAAACCTGAATCGGAGCTCACAGAAGGACAATTACCCCTTACCAAAGATGGAACATATATTAGAGAGGGTAACAGGAGCATCCAAGATTTCCATGATTGATGGCTTCTCTAGCTACAATCAAATCTTTGTTCTGCCTGAGGACAGGGAGAAGATGGCTTTTACCACTCCATGGGGCACATTCATGTATGCTAAAATGCCTTTTGGATTGATGAATGCAGGGGAAGCGTTTCAACGTGCCATGGACATAACTTTCATTGGGGGAAAGGATAAGTTTGTGGTCATCTATCTAGATGACATAACAGTCTTTTCCAAATCTGATAAAGAACACTGTTGTCATCTCAGGAAGGTGTTTTTGAAATGCAGGAGTTTTGGCATTTCATTGAATCCCAAGAAATCTCTATTCACCATGAAGGAGGGAAAGTTATTGGGCGACATAGTATCAGCAGAAGGAGTCAAGATTGATCCTAGCAGAGTTGAAGCAACCCAAGCCTTATCAATCCCAAGATATAGGAAGGAGGTCCAATCTTTCCTTGGGAATATTGATTTTCTAAGGAGGTTCGTTTCTAACTTTGCTAAGAAGGTAAAACTTATAACAACCTTGTTGAGAAAAGGAAATGAAGTGAGGTGGACTTCTGAATCGCGAAATTCCTTTGAGGAAATAAAGAAGGCCTTGACTGAAGATCTGGTGCTTATTAGTCCCGATTACTCAAAGGATTTCCTTATTTTCTCCTTTGCCTCACCTGACATAGTGGTTGTTGTTTTATTACAGACAAACGCGGTCGGGCTAGAGCAGCCTATTGCCTATTTTAGCAGAGCTCTAAGGGATGTCGAAGTCAAGTACAACATTATGGAGAAGCAGGCCTATGCCCTAGTAAAGGCTCTCAAAGCCTTTATAACCTATGTCCTACAGTAAAAAATCATTGCCTATGTCCCCTCGGCCATTGTTAATGACATTCTTATTCAGCCTAATATAGACAGGAGGAGGAGTAAATGGATAGCCAAGATCCTTGAGTTTGCCTTAGAAATAAGGCCTACTAAATTGATCAAAGGCCAAGGCTTAGCCAAGCTATTGGATGAAGAAAATTGCAAATCTTTGGGAGTAGGTTTCATCAATGAATGCTCAGAAAATCAGCAGGATTAGCTGTCTGATGTAGACCCTCAAGCGGAACCCTTGTTGGCTCGATGTCCCTAGTATAAAGATGTCATATATTTTATGCAAGTTACAACCTCCAAATGGCCTGCAAAGAAATAAGGCAAGATATCTAAAGCTCAAAGTAGTTAGATATTTCCTTGTCGATCAAGTTTTATATTGGAAAGACCCCCTGGGGGTTCTCTTAAAATTTATGAATCCACAAGAGGCTGACAAGATCATGGTCAAATTTCATAATGGCCTATGTGGGGGGCACCATTTATGGAATACCATAGCCTACAAAATCCTCAGGTCTAGGTACTACTGTCCCATCGTATTCACTGACGTCTATAGAAAGGTCAGAGTCTGCATCAAATGCCAAAAATTTTCAGGTAAGCAATAGCTCAAATCTCTGCCTTTAAAGCCTATAGTTGTGTCAGCACCCTTCCAGCAATGGGGCCTAGATTTTATTGGAGAATTCCACCCTACTTCCAGTGGGAAGCACAGATGGATCATGACTACCATAGATTTCTTTACTAAGTGGATTGAAGCTATTCCCACCAGGAGTGCTTCCCACAAGGTAATCATTGGATTCCTGGAAGACCTCATCACAAGATTCGGCTGCCCAAGCAATATTTTCACTGATAGCGCAACCTCTTTCAAGGCTGAGTTGTTAGCCAAGTTCTGTGAGCAATTCAGGATCAAACTGATTCACTCTACCCCATACTATCCCCAGGGCAATGGTTTAGCAGAGTCCTCCAACAAAAGCCCGATAAGGATCATCAAAAGACTATTGGAGAACAACAAAAAGGCCTGGCATTCAAAGTTGAAATTTTCTCTATGGGCCGATCGAGTGACCACGAAGAGATCTATAGGAATCTCCCATTTTCAATTAGTTTATGGAGCAGAGGTTGTTTTTCCTTCCCAGCTAGCCATTCCTGTAGCAAAATTCCTCCAGGATCATCAAGAAGAGCTTGACGATATGATCAGAATAATTCATCAACTGGTGGAAGTCCAGCAGGCCAGAGAGCAGGTAATGAACAAAATTCAAGACCATCAGCAGAAGATCAAGCAGATTTTTGATAAGAAGGCCAAGAAGGAAGAGTTCCAGATAGGAGACCTGGTACTGAAATGGGATGCTCCTAAGAAAGACAAGGGCAAGCATGACAAATTTGAAGCCCTGTGGATTGGGCCCTTCAAAATCTTTGAAGTATTTTCAAATAACACCTACAGGTTGTGAGATTTGAAGGATCAAGAAGTTTTCAATGGCCCTGTGAATGGGCATTTCCTGAAGATATTTTTCTCCTGAGCCGCACATGGCTCTTCCGCGGTTGTAAATATTGTTTTTCTTTTTTATCTTTAAGTTTTAAATAATGAATCCATAACCCAACAGCAAGCCACTGAAGCTACAAAAGAGTTCTCGGCAACCCGTAGGGGGCATGTTGTCCCCCATGGAGCCTAATGTTAGCACATAATCATGTAGGGGGTACTCTCCTGAAAGAAGCGTCCCCTTGGACAAAGAAAGAAATTATGAAAACCCACTTTTCCAAATTTTTGAGGGTGGTCGCATCATTTTAATGAACAGGTAGTTTCGAACGGTCATGATCTGCCCGCCCGGATCTATGGCTGAGGATTCATTCCAGATCCCCCCCGCCATTCTACCTTTAATGGTGGGGGCGGGGGGGGGGGTCCGGAATCGGGCACACACCTCTCCAATGGCCAAGATCAAGGCGCCTGGATTGATGACACTCGAGCGATTCCGGAGCCCCTCACTATTTTTCCTTTAACAAAGGGGGGGGGGGTCCGGAATGGTTGGTTATTGCCGTGGGGCCCCCTGCCTATCATGTCACCTCCTATACCGCTTCCTCCCCTACCATCTGTTCTCCATTTAATCGTGTGACATGTCCATTTCCTTGGCCCCTCCTTGTCCTCCGTCATCTGTCCCGCTCCCTTCCAAGTCAGCCTCCCATAAATAATGTGTCCCCCACCACCTTTGCCCCTTCTTCCTGCCATGTGTCTCACCCCTGTTGTTTCCGTGATCACTCTCTTCCCCCCTTTCTGCGTCAAGTATGACAAATCCCCCACGCCTTATATATTGGACTGTTCAGCTAATCCAGGTGGCACCATGAGAAGACTTCCACATCCCAAAGGGCAGAGTTGACTAGGACCATTCCCAATCCCAAGAAGGCAGTTATTGAAGTTGTTGGAGGTGGTTACACATCATCTTCAACATAAATGGAAAGTTCAGCAAAGGACTAAATGCACGTCGATTAATCTATAGGACGATCAGGACTCTGATTGCAATCGTCCAAAGTCTACATGCGCAGACTGTCAGAAGACATGCAGACGCAATGTTTTAAATGTGGTTTCTCATTTTCACTGTTGTTGTTTTTTTGAGTATATGTAGGCAATTTGGCCATTTTTGTAATCTATCGATGGTTGAGCTAGGCTCCCGATTGTAAAAGTTTTAATGAAGCACTGGTTATTCTGGTTATGTATTGACTCTTGAGACTTCTTGCCTTATGAATGTCATCTTCTTTCCATGTCTTTGTTTATACTATGTTAGAACAACTCGGAATTGGAGGATCCAGTTGAGTTGCAGTGTTATAGGGTGATGTAGGTTGGATCACTGTAACAGTTGCTTTGTTTCTAATCGGTTCTTGTGATTTTCTCCACACTGAGTGATTTGGAATTGGAGGATCCAGTCAAGTCACCCCTCAGTTCCCTGAAACTCTGAACCAAGAGGATCTTGTATTCTGATTTTTTATTCTACAAGTTGTTGAAAGGCCTGATGCCCAAAGTAGTCTTGCCCACTTACCTCACCAAGTCTTCCACCTTCCCATTTTACAATCAACTCACTGACAGAAGTTGGATCAAGACCTCCTTTGTTCTTTACATACCAAACCTAGTCCCTGAGTTAGAGCGATTCCATCCTGGGTCTCTACCCATTCAATCACCCATTAAACTTATCGTGACATAAACTGATGGGCGTTGGGCTCTTCTCCTGTCGCAATCCAGGAGTGACTTCTAATGCTAACATCATGTATAGGAATGATAGTTTCATTTCATTTTAATATGAATAATGTTTGGAAATGATTGAATTGTTGGTTAGATACAACTATGATAATCATTTCATGAACTGGTGTAAATGTGCACGAATGCTAACAATCTGTTTGGCTACACTAAAATTAAGTAAATGCATGAAGAAGGGTATTGAAGATCGAAATGGTGTAAGCACGTGAAGAAGAACGATGCTTGCAACTACAAGAGATGAACATTATGAGTAGAAATCTCATGCTTGAGAAATTTATTTCTCCCGTATAAAAAAGTTCTGAAATTTATAATTTAAAATTGCTAACAATTTGATTGGTTGCACTAAAGTTGAGAAAATTGCAGGGAAAATGGTCTTGGACATGGAATGGGTGTAATCCAATAAATAATACCAATGCTTGTTGTCATGTGAGACAAACATAACGAGAGGAAAATCAGTGTACGGAAATTTTTATCCCTATGTAAAATAGATTTGAGAAAATTTATAATTGCAAATTGTTATTGTATGCTAACAATTTGTGTGGCTAAGTGAAAACTAAGAAAAATTGTAGGTAGAGTGGTCTTGGATATGGAAAGGACATTAGCCATAAGGAATATTGATCTCTACAGTAGCAAGAGACAAACATAATGGG
>ML788767.1:281576-293644 GCA_009831015.1 Picea engelmannii | reverse complement strand
ATCTTCCCGTGAGGGCTTTCACCATAAGGGGACCACTTTGGAGTTCATCCATATTTACTTCTTATCAACCATGACAAAAAAATAATGAGTCATATTTACATCAAACACTATTGGGTCCATTACCTAAACCTTTGTGCTATGGGGATTTCTTCAAGGGTTGACATCAATGACAACCAACCTTAATCAACAGTAGGAGAATTTCAGTGGGTTATGTATATATGTTTTGGTTTGGAGTACCTATGCATTTGTACTTTTTGGGTTGAATTGCCTATGTATTTATACTTAGGCTGGAATGCTTGTGTGATATTATGTCGGAGAGCCTATATGTTGATTGAAGGCTAGTGAACCTAGCTTGGTAATTGTATGAACACCATATGGTGTTGTGCACTGAGGACAGTGAAAAAATGAGGGGGATGGGAATGTAACATCCCTGGTTTTAATCCCCACAAATTGTAATGTAATTGTATAAATGTGAATTAGTCTGGTGAGTCGATATGATTAGGGCAAAGAACCCATATTGATTAATGTGGATGGAGGTTGAATTGTGTATTATGTACATTGAAATAATTAGTAAAAATAGTAATTGTTGGTTGTGATGTGAGAAGGATGAAAATGATGGGGGGGCTATGATTCTACAAGAGAGAGGAATCCAAGGGGGAATTACTCATGGGTATTAATCCAACTCACATTCCTAAATTATTATCATTATATAAACCTTTTATTTTTTTGTTGAGTGTCCCCAAGGCCAATCATTAAACTCGTGTAAGAGGGTGGGTGTGAGTTGTCATATCCCATAGTTTTTGGAGAGCATGGAATGAAGTACAATCATCTTTGGGAGGAGTGAGAGTCAAGCAAGAAAGGAAAAAGAAGGAAATGTTTATGTAGAAAGTAGATAATTTTTACATGGATATTTTGGGAAGCAAAGAGAGAGTTGAGTGTTGGAAAGAGCAACAACCATGATATGCTTGAGGGGAGCCATTGTTTTCTTTGTGTTATGCTTGAAATGAGGCTCCTGTGCCTGTAAAATAGGTTGTAAGCCTATAGTGTGTTTCCTATTAATGAAATGAATTAAGATCCATGTGAAGGCTATTGTGAGCACTCCTGAACCATATAAGAATTCCTTAAGTCCCTAGCTAAAAGGTTATTGGAAACCTTATTGCACTAGAATCCTTGATAAATGAATGGTACATCCTAAGAGACTAAGTATTGTCAAAAGGGGTACATTCCTTGGGTTCTGCGGGTTGTGGGGAAGAGAGAGTCAGTGGATTGTAAATTGTTGTAGGAGTAGAGCTTGTGTTTTGGTTTTCTAAGTGTGGAGAGTGGATAGTCAGAGGGCCATATCTCCTTTTGGAATCATAGCCTCAGCTGGGGGGTGGCCTGCTATTGATATTTGGAGCAACAATGTGTATGGTTGGGAGGTTTGTTGGGCTCCATTTTTGTCATATTTTCCACCATACAAATACACTCATCATTACACCTTCTCCTCGCATTTCATCAATAATATATCCCTAATTACATCACAAACCTCCATTATCTCTTGTTATTCATCCTATGTGGTTAATACATAATTTTCCATATTTTTAGTGATTAAAAGGATGATTATACAATAGTTTTGTTGATGATGGTTTAATCCTATATTTTTATGTCTAAAAAATGTGTTACCACACTATTCTCTCACTGGAAGTGATCTGGTACCTGCACTGGAGATCATCTGGTACTCAAACTCCAAGTCATCGAGTACGAGAAGGTTCTACAGTCATTTAGTACCCGCACAATCATTCGGTAATCACACTCCATGTCATTTGATACTCACATTCCATGTCATATGATACTCGCAATTCATCTCATCATGTACTATAATGTTCCAGAAACCACCCGGTACCATAATGTTCTAGGTCATCTGGTACCAACATCAACAACCATCGGGTACAAGATTACAGTCAAAAATTTGGAATGCTTCTAGAGGAAAATTGGTGACATGGGTTTTGTTCAGAACGATGTCAAAATGCGTACATGAGTGTCATAATTAACCCATATCACATGTGTGTACTTCCATATCAGGGGGAATGATTCTGCAAAAAATAATAAAAATCTCAAACTGCCAACTTGTGCCTCGACTTTTGTGCAAATGGTATCATATCTAGACATTCTACAATATGGGTTTTGTCTGGAATGAGTAAAACGTAGGAAATGTTTCAAAATTCATTTTTTTTTGGAAGATATGGGTGGATCTCTAACTTGAATCTGCCCAAATTGATGAAAAACCCAGATTTTTGTGATTTTCTCTAAAATTTGTAAAATTGGTTTTAACCAAAAACTGAGCTGGGGGGATTTGATTCTATACTTTCTCCTTGTATTTTTAGGTATAAATAGAGCCTCATAGGGATGATAAAGGAACCATCATTATCATTATCATCCTTTGCAATTGATTCTTTGTAAAGAACAAGCATGAGAGAGTTGATTTTGTAAACATAGTCTTTGATCAAAATGGAGAATTGACTGTTGTTGATTCACTGTGCATTATTATAGCTTGATCTAATTGTATTCAAGCAGGGTTAAATAGTGTGGAAAGGGCCCCTCATTCTGGTAACATCCTACTTCTTTCATTTTTCTTTTATAGATTAGATTCTAAGTGTGTTGTTTCAATCCATGTGTTTCATTTGCAATTCATATTCAGTTCAATTGCTATTTTCATTTTATGATTTAAATTTATTCTTTTGCGTTAGATTGATAATAATAAACTTTGTTCATTGTTCCTTTGATTGTGTACATAATTCTTATATTTCTTCGACCATACTTTGCATCGCTTATTTATTTCCATTTCCATTCTCAAACCTATGTTCTAGCATATTGTATTCATGTTTTATTATGTGTTGCATTGTTGCCTACAAGTTGCCTTCATTCACTCATTTCCAACATTGTTAAGTAGAGATTATACACAGTTAAGAGCAGAGGATTCATTTATATGCATCAAGTGTTATGTATTGTTTCTATTCATTCATAAAAATATATAAAACAAATTTCTTCACTTGCATTCAACACTTGGCTCTTAAATCATATCATTGCTCCTTCATCGAAACCATTTGTATGCTTGATTGATTATAAAGATAGTTCACTTCCATTCCATATGCACTCGGCCATTAATAAAACACTTAACTTCTGGAAATCATTGTGTCCAACTAGATTTGAATTCATATGAGATCGATTGCAAAGCTAATTCATCTCACTTCATTATTTCCCGTGTAGATTTATGTTCTTAAAATAATCATTTAAATACATGGGGGATAAACCACTCTTCATTTCATTTCAATTTTCTCTCTCTATCGTGGTTTTATGTTTTTAAAATACTTGATAGTTTTAAAGGATATTATTATTTACACGGTCCCTTTAAGAGAAGAACACAAATAAGCATCATTTCCTCATTCATTGTGTGTTTAACTAAGTGTTTGTCATAAAGTATATATTCATTGTTTTTTTATTCTCCATTGTCTTCCAATCCTTGGTTCTTTACGTTTGGTGTACTCACTTGAGGAACGATCTGTGAATTTAAAGCTTGATTTCATTTATTGTCTTGATTTCCTTTTTAATCTAGTTTGGTTTTGCATTGTTTTTCTTTTTCTTTGACTTAATTCTTTCATAGTTCAAATTTCCTTCTATTTCCCATGCTTGGTTTTATTTTTCGTAACTTTGGATTCCTTTCACTTTAATTTCACATAGCTTCAATCACCAATGGATAGATTAGAGGTATAACTCGTGAGATATGGCCTTCCCGCGTTGGAATTGTTCCCAAGGTGTTAGTTTATCTCTTGAATTTCATTTCCATTTGCTTGTTTCTTTTATTGCATTTAAGTGTGGATCCGCTATATGAAATAATCATTGAAGGATGGGAATAAGTCAGCTACTCATGATTAATCACACAAAAATCACCTGAGTGCATGAAAGATTGTGATCTAAGCCTTTATAGAACTTGGTTATTCCTATGTTCGAGTGATGAATCCTTAGTGTTTATCTCCCGCAGTTTACATTTAAATTCTGCAGTGTGGGTTTGAAGATTGTTTTGTCAGCTTTAGATTAGGCTAGACTAGGCTCCAATATTGCATTTCTTGTGCTTGAACCTCGAAGCTCGTGATCCCGGGTTGATAATTTAATGTGATAATTAATAGTGCATATAGTTAGCCCCACAATTTTGGCGTCTTTTCCAGGGAGGTGCTAAAGGGATTAGAGCATAGGTAGGTAGCTTTTATTTCTCCAAATCCTTTACTGTTCCTTTCATGCAAGTGTGTTTCTTTTCATGCAAGTGTGTTTATTTTCATGCAAGTGTGGTGTGATTTTAAGGATGACCTAAGGGCAGACAGAAGATGGTAATATGTGAGGGAAGATCCCACACATCCACTTTAGTGGGGTTGCTCCAAAGTTAGGTCGTCCTCTTCCTTTCAGTAGTTAGAATTTGTGTTTTATTAATTTTAGCCATTATATATATATATATATGAGAAGAGAAGCTAACTTGTGTGAATAGATAACTTGGTCATTGTAGGGTCCTAGTAGCACAGTGGCGCTTCAAGTATATAATTGGTTTTCTTACATTTTCTTTTATTTTTCTTCTTTTTATTTCTTTAGGATTTTTAAAAGTTTTTGGGAACTATAAGAACCCCCCTCTAGACTAATCCATGTGTGAAACAGGACCCACTAACCAGTAACAAGAATTCAAATATGATCAAGAGTTTAACCAGGGATGATTTTAAGGATGGAAATTTATATTAAAATGTAGAAATGTGGGCTAATATTACTAGTCCTTAATATGAAAAATTTAAAATGTTTGGCGAGAGTTTTGTAAAAGTATTCAAATTTCAAAGGATTTTATATAGTTTCTATAACATTTTGGCTATTTGTAAGGTAAAAAAATTTTATTCTATGGAATTTGGACGAAGCATTTTTAGTAAAAATGGAAATTGGTGAATCTTTTTTGGGGAAAAAACATGGAAAATTAGCCCATTTGCGAAATGTAGCCCCTAAAATCATCTATGAGTTTAACAAAACTCTCTCAAATCCTAGCGGCAACTAGTATCTCAATCTTAGCCTCTTAGGAAGAACAAATCTTGAGAGCAGTCAAGAAATTAAATGTCGCTCCACATCCATAAGAAGATATAGAAGTCTCCTTTGATTCCCTTTTCCAATATATAGAGGAGACTGAAGAATCATGGACCACATTCGATGAAGAGCCACCATTAGAGCCTAAGATCGAGGAGTTTTCAATATGCCTTTCTGAAGATCCTACATGCACCAACGAGACTCATTATTCGAAAGAAGATGATCTGCCTGGCATGACAAAGGGAGACATGAAGAGTGGTATAAATGAGGAAGTTAACCAAGAACATCATGACTATATCAAACATTGTTTCTAGACGACAAGCACATTGAACCACCACTCTCTTTTTCAACAACTCTTCACATCATCACCAAAGAAGTTGGTTCTTCGTACTCTAGTATACATTAAATATTTTCTTTCAAACCTGAGTATGAATGTATTTCTACACCTGTTACGCACATAGCTACATTGGAAATGTTCTTACACATGAAATACGATTATTTTGTTCTTATATAGAATAGAGTAAAATTTTCATGTTAGTTAACCTAGTTCTAAATAAATGCAACATCTTTTCATGTTTCTTTTCAAATAAATAAAATGAGATGAAGATAATATTGGTGATATAACATCAAAAACCATAACAACTTAAGCTATTTCTTCTTATTATTACATACAAATTTCTGATTATTAATAATAGAAGTTGTTCATAAGCCTAATCTTTAAAATATTATGGTAATTTACAAAATCGTTAAGGTCTACATAATGATGCCCATAGGTAACTTCTACATCCTAGTTTCCTATCAGAACTTGTTATTCAAGCATTCTTATCAAATAGTAGTAGGAGAGTGAATGAAACTTGTATTTGTGAGGGAGCATAATATTATATGGAGAAGATGAACTTGAGGACTAGAGGCACCTTTAGGTCATTCTCTCATGGCCCCATCCACCACACATTAAGTAAGTTTGATCATGATATGTCTTTCGACTAATCTCAATACATAAGTCTATTTTTCACACGAGAAATATTTTATGGAAATCTATAAAATATCTTCCAACTCAATACCATCCCATCCTGTAAAAAGGATTTCAAAGATGCTTCCCCATTCACCCATGCGAAAGAAATCTTTAAATTTTATCTTAAGGGTAAAGATTGGGACAAGAGACTTTGATGGAAAATGGGTGTAAGAGGCTAACCCATCGAGATACTGAATAAGTCTGCTGGAAACAGGTATCATCCTATGGTATAACTAGGCAAGCCCATCAGGGAACTGAATAGGCTCGTGGGAAATGGGGCATTCTACTTGGGAAGGATATTTATTAGATGTCAAAATTACCCCATCATAATATTGAATAGGCTTGCTGGAAATGGGTTTTGATTTTGATGTATTTCATTATTCCTAATCTATATTTGTCTGTATGAACAATATACTTGTGTAAATCCTTAAGAAGAAGCATGCATGGTTGAAAAAAAGGCTAATGAACCTCATCTAATCTCCATTTTAGAATGTTCGTAAGATGGTCTTAAGACCCCCTCATTCATACCTAGGATGTCATTCTCCTAGAAGTGGGACCCATAAGTGTAGGATTCTAAGAAAATCAAATGCGAACTTTATCAATATCACTTGAATGACAAAAATTCTCTAAGAAATTAAACATGGATGACTGGTTTCCTATCGGTTTCTCATTTATTAAAGACCACTTATCTCCTCATGTTTTCATGTTCAAGGATGAGAGGAAAAATCCCCCATCATAAATAACATGGTTTCTTGAGCATACAATTGTTAATGATTGATTAAATCGTATGTAATAAGTAATTTAGGAATTTCCTTTATGCTTGTAATGTCTTAAAATTAATTTCATTTCCAAATTTACAAGCATGGATAAAGTTTAAGTTTTGTTTGTTTCTTTGGCATAACGGCAATGCTTATTTCTTCTCTCATAATAACAGTGTTGGTTTAGTTCTTTTAGATTTTTCTGTTCTGGTACTGCTAGTACAAAAACCAGTAGATTCCTGTACCAACAATACAAAAATTTAAATATTTTTCGAGGGTACTTTTTGCAGGATATTTTCAGTAGCTCTCAACTCTGGAATAATTCATTTCCCTTCTTCAGTCTGTTGGACAACTGAGAGGGTGGGGGGGGGGGGGGTGAATCAATTTTTATTTTGCTTAAACAATTATTCCCATTATAAACTCTTTACAGAACACTTAATGAAAATCACAATAATGCAGGGAAGCAAGAAATAGAATATTCAACATCAATCACACACATGAAATATACAGAGACAAATATTTCTTGAGGAAACCCATAAAGGGAAAAACATCTTCTTCTTGATATGATAAGTAATATTTACATTATAATTCTTATGAGAAACAACTCATTGTGAGGCTACCACCTCTATTTTGCAAGATGCAACTTGTTGAGAGAACCAACTCTCTGGTTTCTATAGCACCCACTAAAAGGAAGCACCAACTCCCTGGTTTCTCTAGCACCAAATAGAAGGAATCACCAACTCCCCGGTTTCTCTAGAACCCACTAGAAGGAAGCACCAACTCCCTAAGTGTTCCAACACCAATTGTATGGAAGCACGAACTTCCAGTCACACAGGCACTAACCTATATAACAAAGAACAATAGTTCTCCCTTGCACCACCCTGCCACCCTGGTTTTTCTGGCTGCAACCAGATGGAATCTACAACTCCCTGTGTTAAAGCACCCACTTGAAACTCAGAGGACAATAGTCCTCCCTAGCACCTCCCTACCACCTTGAAATATAAATCTTTTCTTCTTACAATTTTATCACAGTGATACAACATTTATCTATGGCTTACCAGTCTCATCACTATTCTACTACAACGCTTTTCTCTACCTACATCAGTGTCTTCCTTCTCGCATCTTCTTGATATTTTTGTTCTTCTTCTCTGTATCTTCATGCTCACATTGGATTTCTCTCTCCTCTATCAAATATCCATTTATGTTCTATGCTCTATGCATCTTCTGTGTGTTTCAGTTGCTGCACACAAAATGCTTCTACCTGCATGAATAACTCTCAACAGCAACACCCATCTCTTCTTTGTTCTGCATTTTTATTCTCTCTATCCATCTTCTGCATCCTTCATGCACAATACCTCTGCATGCTCTTCACAGTGTCATTTTTCTTCCCTTTAGGTTGTTCATTTCAGCTCTTCCTTACTGCTACGTAGTTCAACAGTTGAATCTCATCAGCTCTTCGTTCTGCATGCAATACTCACATCCAGTTATCTCCTGATCATCATGCGAACTCTTCATCTTCTCTGGAAGTTACCAAATTTCTTCATCATCGGTAAGCATTATCCTGATATTCCTTAGCTTCTCTAGTAGTCGAATCACTTCCTCTTCTCTGTCAGTTACAGCTAGTCAATTATGGTTTCTTTGGCTTCTTTGGCTTCTAAGCCCCTTCCTTCGCATGACCACTGGCAATGACCAAGTGCTTATTCAAAAGGCATTTCCCAATTTCTGTCTACTGAGCATTGGCTCTGTTTCAAAATATGACCTTGGGCTATGTGCTTCATGTGACCAAGCGATTGCGGGTGCGTCTAAAGTTGGTTTAGACCAAACTTATTTTCTCCCCGCAATTCACCACGAGCCTCCACGCGTCCTTTCTCCAAAACCTTGGTTTCAATTGAGGCCCGCTCATGAAAAATTAAAACCCGAGCATGTCCTGGCCTCGCAATGGAGCACGACCATCAATCTCACGATATTAACGGTTCTCTTGAACGAAGGGTTCATATATGTCCTATCAATTCCATGAACCAGATATCTCCTTCCTCCATCAACAACTGAGGTTTCCTTCATGATCTGGGCTTTGGGAGTTTCAACTCTCAAACCCTGTTGTTGCTGACTTGATATCTTCCAGAATGAAACATTTGCTGGAATTTGTCCTCTTCAATCGATGGTCAGGATCTCCTATGCGAGTCCAGCCTTCGGGACTTTCAATTCTCAAAGTCTCATTTTCTCCCAAAGAATTTCACCTGAAGTCCATGATCCAATGATGCATGTCCCGTTTGGATCAATGGTCGAGATCTCCTTCATTTATCCGGACTTCAGATATTTCAATTCTCAAACTCTCAATCATCCTTCACGTTTTCCCGGAGTAGTTTCTCCTGGAGTTCATGATCCGTTGACATGTACCCTCCTACACGATCAACGATCATAAGTGACTTTAGCACTTCGATACTTTAAGTTCATCACTACTTCATTCTCCTCCAGAGTGGTCGCCTGCTGAATAAGTTATAGGTAGTGGAAACCGCTTGTTTTCGGTTAACACTTCCACTTACACTGTCCTTCCACTGTACTTGATCAACAGTTGAGAATGCATCCAAAGTGATCTTCAGATTGGACAACTCGTATGCACTTTGGGACTTTGAGACTTAGGGCATATACTAGTGGTAAAACTCTCGAACTAAAACTCCCAGAGTGACATCTCTTACTTACATCACTTGATGACATGTCATGCACCTAGTACCTCCCACATGTCACTCAGATTTGTGATTTTCATGTACCTAAAGTGTTGAATCAACTTGACACTTGTCCTTGTCTAATTGCACCACGTATCCTTCTTGATGTGGATCCTCATTCACTTAGGGACTTCGGGTATTCATCTTTTCAAGTCGCCAATTTTTCTGAAGTGAGAATCCCTGAACTATAACCTTCTCATAACTTTTGGACCCGAACTAAACATTGTTCATCGATCATATTCTCAGATCGACGGCTCAATATTTTTTTGATTGATCCGGATTATTTTCGGTACGAAATGAGAGTGGATATATAACACGGAAATATTCAGAGATATTGCAAGAGAAACAACAATATAACAGAGATATAGCAAAAATATAACAAGAGTCAAAGATATACAGTAATGCATGATTTCTATTAATGAAATAAATGTACAGAGACTGTAAAAGTACAGAGTGAAAGACTCGCTAGAATGGTGGTAGCTTATCTTTGAGAAGAGATGTGACGGCTACTCGCATTCGCAAGAAGATCATTACAATGAGGCTCTAAAGGCATTTTTACAATAAGTGGGAATTCCAAAAACCCTAGACATCCAAAAACCTAACCCTGGGAGATGAAGCGCCAAAAGTCATGTGGGCCTCGTTTGGGTAAGTTGGTGCATCAACTTCCCGGGGTCGTAACTTTTGCATACGATCTTCGTTTTAGGCATATGATAGCTTGTTGGAAAGATCTATCCGAGAAATACAACTTTTGGGTGAGAAACATTGTTCTACGATCCATGTTGCTCCCTGTTTTCTCAAAAAACATCATTTAGGGCCTCAAAATGGCCTTGGAAATTAAAAACTGCTAAAAATAGTAAATTACCAAAATTGCCAAAAACATGTTTTGGGCCAGTTGGAGAAGGTGGCTGGCCACCGATATCCACCTGGATCAATCCTCCCTCCTTAGGAATCAATGGTCTCCATTGCGTTGAGTTCCCAGGGGAGAGGGAAAAATGATTGTTGAATCTGAATCTTGGTGATTTGCTTGCCTTGCTGGAGAAGTGGCGTTGCTTAAGATTGTTGAAGGCTATCAAGAACGTTTGAATGGAAGGTTTGGACCTTTTTAACCATTCTAGATATTTTAGATGACTGTGTGTAGAAGGAATCTTTGTGCTTTGCTACAACCTTGTCGACCTGCTTCTGGTGGATAGAAGGTGCTTGGGCCGAGGCTGTAGTGGTTGCAGTATCCTTTTGTTCCCCTTTTGAACAGATTGTGGAGAAGATGAATTTTGTAGTATGAGATACTACCTTGCGACATTTTTAGGTGGGGTGGTATTTGGAACTACCTCTGGTATCCTGTAGAGATGACCCCCAAGAGTAATAATGACACTACGGGGTCAAGACTCATAGATAGCATGGAGTTTCCACATATATGGCTGGCCCAAGAGAACATCACAGACATCCAGTGGGGAAACATCACACAATACCTCATCCTTGAAGGGTTGGATGCCGTATGATAATCGACACTACTGGCTGACATGAAGATCTCGTCCTTGGCGAAGCCAACCGATGTTGTATGGTTGCAGGTGTGGTGTTGTCGACAGTCCCAACTATTTGATGACGTCTGTTGAGATGAGGTTCTTCTGTCTTCCGCTATCAACAATAAAATGCAACGGGTTCCCCTTCACCCACATCTATGAATGAAAAAGGCACTTCCCCTCTTTTGGATCTGTTGGTTCTTCTGGTTGAATTGTTGCGATCACGACAATAGCAGTGGGGTCTGCGTCGATGATTTGTCTTTTACCAGTATTTTCAGAATCAGATTCTGAATCAAGGTTCGTCTCCTTGTCTTTGATCTCGACCACCAATGACTGTTTTGAGCGACATTCATCATTGTTGTGCTAGGGACTTTTGTGGAAAACGCACCATTTTCCGGTGTCCTTCTTTGTCTTCCCGTGACCCTTCTTTTCCTGTGGCTTGGACTAGTTTTCGGGAGACTGTTTGTTAGGGTTGTCTTTGTCATACTTTGGTTGCTGTGGATTTGCAGAACTAAACTCCCATTTTTTCTGGTGCTTAAATTTCTGCTCTATTTTAACAGCATATCGATAGGCAGCACCGAGTGATGAGATGTCTAGAAAATCCATTTCAGTTTGGATGTATCTGTGTAGAGCCCCACTGTATTTCAAAACCAAATGTCGTTCAGAGTCTTTGATACCTAGCTTGGTGCGCAAGGTATGGAAGCTATTGGTTAACTCCAGAACTTATTGGCCCCTCTCTTACCGCAGTGTGGTCCATCTCATGTACTGGTCCTCATAGTTGCCAACAGGATAGTACTGTTCCTTTACCACATCCACAAAAAAATCCTAAGTGGGCTCGGCCCCATATATTCCAGAATCCTCTGTGGAACTCTGCTCCCAGTAAGTTTCCCACCAATGTTTGACATGGGGGAGAGCCTTAAGGAGTGCAAAGGTGATCTTTTCCTTGTCAGAAAAATTATGAACAGAGAAA
>ML788767.1:253159-281526 GCA_009831015.1 Picea engelmannii | reverse complement strand
CTAGGGCATCTGCATCTATTTGACCTTCAAATACAGGAATATCAAAATTAATCTGTACCTTGAAAGGTGAGGTGCCTCCAAAGTGGTTGCTTGATGAAGATGTACCTAATTCTATCGGTAGGCATTGAAGGATGTGGGAAAAATTCTCCATCATTTCGTCCCTCTGTCGCGTGAGAGCTTGCTCAAGCAACAGACTAATAGGATCATCTGCTCCATCGTTTTTATTTTCTTCCGCCATTGAGGGTTTCTTGGGTGTGCGAGAGAGATTGTCCTCAAGAGAGACAAGCTCGATACCCAACTTGATATACTCGGACCTCTTCAGGCACATGCACTGAAAAACAATCAAGAGCAGCCTACTCTGATACCACTGATCCGGATTCTTTTCAGTACGAAATGAGAGAGGAGATATAACACAGAAATATTCAGAGATATTGCAAGAGAAACAACAATATAACATAGATATAGCGGAAATATAACAAGAGTCACAGATATACAGTAATACATGATTTCTATTAATGAAATAAATGTACAGAGACTGTAAAAGTATAGAGTGAAAGACTCGCTAGAATGGTGGTAGCTTATCTCTGAGAAGAGATGTGACGACTACTCGCATTCGCAAGAAGATCATTACAATGAGGATCTGAAGGCAATTTTACAATAAGAAGGAATGCCAAAAAGCCTAGACATCCAAAAACCTGACCCTGGGAGATGAAGCGCCAAAAGTCATGTGGGCCCCGTTTGGGTAAGTTGGTGCATCAACTTCCCAGGGTCATAACTTTTGCATACAATCTTCGTTTTAGGCGTATGATAGCTCGTTGGAAATATCTATCTGAGAACTACAACTTTTGGGTGAGAAACATCAATCTACAATCCATTTTTCTCCCCTTTTTCTCAAAAAAAATTGTTTAGGGCCTCAAAATGGCCTTGGAAGTTAAAAACTGCTAAAAATAGTAAATTACCAAAATTGCCAAAAACATGTTTTGGGCTAGTTGGAGAAGGTGGGTGGCTACCGATATCCACCTGGATCATTGATGTTTATTTTCTACCTTATCCTGTCCTTCTTGAATCAACAATCCTCATTCTCCCTTTGATTGATGGTTGTGATCAAATCATGATTTCGCGTGTCGGGTGTTTGAATGTGTGCCAACCCTAAATATTCCAACTTTCGATATCCAAAATACTCTATATCAATTTCCCACAACCCTCTATGATCCAACGGTCTAGATATTATTGGGACTTCGCATTTCACGAGTTCCTACAAATCTTACCTTTGACATTTCCAGGTCGCGAGTCATCGAAATGTTGATCTCTCGCCACATGTCCTGACTCAATGGACGAACAAGATTCCTTCATAGATTTGAAGTGTTAAATGACTCCTGGGATTATCCTCCTTATAGCTCCATTGGATCTAAAGGTTTCTATTCCTTCGCACTCCAATCCGATGACTGAGGTCTAATCTCCTCCTCTGCGTGCTCGTCCTGTCTAGAATCTGATCTATCGACTAGTATCATCCATAGTTCTTGATCCAACGGTCACTATTGCTCCTCCTCCTGATCTTTGTATTTCTCAAATATCTAAGTGTCAAGGGACACAACCTTTGATCCTTATGTGAGCCTTGATGTATGGGATCTTGTCTGCACGTATCAAAGTGCTAACTCTCTTGATATTTGGCAAAAGTTACCCTCAGCCCTGGCACACACTTGTGCTCTGCATGCAACTCTACACTATCTCTTTTGAGCTTCTCTAGCTTTCTCATCTGTGTCTTTCCACAAGACTTTTGGTTCTCACCTGGTACATTCTGCCTTTCTTATCTTATGGTCTCTCGAGCTTTGGTTCGTTGTTGTTCTTTCCTATAAACATGTCATCGACGTTGTTGTCCTTGCCTGTAGAAATGCCATCATTGTTGTTGTTCTTTCCATCAATGACAAGCATACTCCAACTGTAAACATGCCAACAATATCCCCCTTTGGCATTGATGGAAACCCTCAAAGGCTGCACTAGACTGTTTGGACCTCCAACTGTAGCATCTGGACCATTCCTTTTCTCCCCCTTTGACATCAATGTCAAAGAAAACATGCTACCCCTGAGTTGTTGAAACACTTTTCGGAGGTATCAGATGTTCAACCAATACATACTCCCTCTAACAGGATGGGTTCTCTTATTTGTAGCTAAGCCACAGTCTTCTCCTTATGATTCTTTGACCTGTTCATCTTCATCTTCAGATGTGTCCTCTGTAGAAGACTCAATATTTCTCCCCTCTCTTACTGTGACTCCTTCATCAAGCTTTTCTTGTCATACCTGAATGACTCCCCCTATCAGGCTTCTTTGATATTCTATTATAGCAACTTCATTTTTCTTCCATGATGCCTACAATCCAAGGCTTTTATGACCATATTCATCACAAGAAAAAACCATTACAAACACTCTCATACCTGCTTTCCCTTTTTACAAATGAAGGACCTGTGTTAGACTTCTTAGGAGTACTGATTTCTTCCTTGTTGTATCCAAGACAGGATTTGTCAGTTGGTGATCTATGACTATCCAAGATCTCATCTAGGGTCATGGAGATGTTCAAGAACTTGATTTGGATGTTTGACTTCTCAACCTTCACAACTTCTACTTCCGGTTTATGACATGATTCTTCTTATACTTCTTCTTTTCTTGTATCGGAGGATTCAATATTAACATCATTATCTATCCTTATGCCTTTATCCACCACTTGTACTGAGTTTACAATTTTTACCTTACAATCTTTGGACATGAACACCTCTTCACAACCCCTGTCACACATTTGAATTATACTGAGCACATTATGTTTCATATCATCTATACGAAGATCATCCTAATAATCTCCTTTGCCATTACTCAAACTCACCATCCCTTTATCCTTGATTTTACCTGGTTCATCATTTTCAAAGATCACATTTCTTGTTTTTCTTTTACTTATAGAAAAAAGCTTATCCTTTTCTCCAGTCATGTGCTTGGAACATCCACTGTCTATTTTCCAGGAGTCCTTTTGTTTTTGAGTTGAAATTACTAGACCACATTTTTTCACTATCTTTCATTTTCCATGTGCTGGCCTTTCTAGCTAAGAGATTTATCCTTGGATCTGCTTTGTAATTCTTCATATGGCAGTTTGCAACTTTATGACTGAAATTCTGATGGTTATAGCATTCAAGATCATTTTTCAATAGGTCAAAGTGATTGGTGCAGCTTTGTCTACTCATTGGTTGTTTATTTTTATGTTGCAAAGATTGTTTCTTTCTTGATCTCCTCATTTGCATGTCTCTAAACTTAGTCTGACAATTTGCAATATTATGACCAAAATTGGAGCAGTAAAAATAGTAACCATGGAAGAAATTTTGGTACCTGAAGGATGTCCTTCTTCTTGGCATTTACTTCTCCAACTTTTGATATCTTTGTTTTTTTTATCAAGGATCATCTCGTCTTTATCATCTTCTGGTGACAAAGTACTCACATGGTCTGATTGTCTGTTGACTTGGAACTTGATCATCTTTACTGGCTCTTTACTTTCTATTTGTTTGTTTCTTGAACCACTTACATAGTCTAAACCAGTCTTCAACAAAGGAGATCTATGTTTTCTCATAATGTCGTTTAGCTCTATTGAGGCTTTAATGCTTGGAATATTTTGGATATATAATGCTTCAAACTTCTCCATCTCTTTTCTGATTTTAATACTTCTTCTTCCAGAGCTTCACATCTTGCTTTCTTTTGTGATAACTATTGTTTCATAATGTCTGCGATTTTATTTGCCTCTTCTAATTCCACTTTCAGCAGGAAAACGTATTCACCGGGTTTTTTACCGCCTTTCTCGAATTGTATCAGCAATTGTTTTTTCTTTCTCTTCTTAAGTCTGAGTCTGTCAATCTCTTCCAAAGCATTGATCATCTCTCCTTCCAAGTCAACCACAACTTATTCATCGTCAACATCACTTCCTGTGCCTTTATTATCATAATTCTCTTTGGCCATAAGCATGAAGTCATTTACCTTATCTTCATAGGAAGATTCACTATTTGTGTCTTCTGAAGAGTCATTATTGTTTATCCATAAACTTTTCTCTTTACCACATCTCTTGGGTTTGTACTTCTCTTCTCCTTAATATTTATGGTCCTTTTGCTTATGTAGACACTTAGATGCAAAGTGACCTATATTTCCAAAGTTAAAACATTTGAAGGGGAAATTTCCTTGGTACTTACCTGATCCTTTCTTTAGTCTTCTCACAAATTTTTCTTCAATTTCATCACCCTCAGAATCCTCATTCTTGTCTTCCTTAAATGATGCTTCTCTAGTGGTAGATTCATCTTTACCTATCCTCATTTCATATATAGTCAATGTTCCTAGAAGTTGATCAAAAGCCAAAGATTTTAGATCATTAAGTTATTCTATAGAAGAGACCTTCGGGTTGAACCTATCTAGTAAAGATCTCAAAACTTTCTGAACTAAACATGCGTCTTCAATATTCTCACCAAGACTCTTCATGGCATTCACTATCTCTTCAAATCTCAAAAAGTACTTCCCAACTATTTCATCATCTTTCATCTTTAGTTGTTCAAACTGTAATTTGTAGGTTTGAATCTTGGCATCCTTTACCTTCTCATTACCTTCATAACTACTGGTGAGTTTGTCCCACATTTCTTTGGCAGTTTCTAAGTTCATAACTTTTGCAAATTTTTCTTCTGCAAGCCCACTTAGAATAGCATTCATAGCCTTAGTGTTGAAGCTGAATTCTAGCTTGTCATCCTTAGAAGCTAGTACTATTGGCTTTACATAACTGGTCTCTACCACATCCCAGATATCTGCACCTAAAGCCATTATGTCGGTTCTCATCCTAACTTTCCAAAAGCCAAATTTTGTTTAATTGAACATGGGGGCCTTATTGGTTGAAGCTTCTCCATGGCTAGTCATGTTTAAGATCTAGGATCTACCCTTAAATAAAGGGAACTTGCTCTGATACCAATTGTTGGACAACTGAGAGGGGGGCGTGAATCAATTGTTACTGTGCTTAAAAAATGATTCCCATTATAAACTCTTTACAGAACACTTAATGACAATCACAATAATGCAGGGAAGAAAGCAATAGAATATTCAACATCAATCACACACATGAAATATACAGAGACAAATATTTCTTGAGGAAACCCATAAAGGGAAAAATCTCTTATTCTTAATATGATAAGTAATATTTACATTATCATTCTTATGAGAACCAACTCATTGTGAGGCTACCACCTCTGTTTTGCAAGCTGCAACTTGCTGAGAGCACCAACTCTCTGGTTTCTCTAGCACCCACTAGAAGGAAGCACCAATTCCCTAGTTTTTCTAGAACCAATTAGAAGGAAGCACCAACTCCCTGGTTTCTCTAGCACCCACTAGAAGGAAGCACCAACTCCCTAAGTGTTCCAGCACCAACTAGATGGAAGAACCAACTTCTAGTCTCACAGGCACTGACCTGTATAACAGAGAATAACAGTTCTCCCTTGCACCACCCTGCCACCCTGGTTTTTCTGGATACAAAAAGATGGAAGCTACAACTGCCTGTGTTCAAGCACCCACTTGAAACTCAGAGGACAACATTCCTCCCTAGCACCTCCCTACCACCCTGAAATATAAATATTTTCTTCTTACAAATTTATCACAGTGATACAACATTTATCTATGGCTTACTAGTATCATCATTGTTCTGCTACAATGCTTTGCTCTACCTACATTAGTGTCTTCCTGCTCGCATCTTCTTGATCTTTATATTCTTCTTATTTGTCTTTGCATGCGCACCTTGGCTTCCTCTTTCCTCTCTTAGATATGATTTTTTGTTCTATGCGCTATGCCTCTTCTGTGTGTTTTAGTTGCTACACACAGCATGCTTCTACCCGCATTAATAACTCTCAACAGCAGCACCCATCTCTTCTTTATTCTACATTTTTATCCTCTCTATCCATATTCTACATCCTTCATGTGAAATACCTATGCATGTTCTTCACAATGTCATTGTTCTTCCTTTTAGGTTGTTCATTGCAGCTCTTCCTTACTGCTACATTGCTCGAAAGCTCAATATCATCACCTCTTCGTTCTGCATAAAATACCCACGTCTAATTATCTCCTAATCATCATGGAAACTCTTCATCTTCTCTGGAAGTTACCGAATCTCTTCATCATCAGTAGGTGTTATCTTGGGATTCCTTAGCTTCTCTAGCAGTTGAAACTCTTCCTCTTCTCTATTAGTTACAGCCAGTCAATTATGGTTTCTTTGGATTCTAAGCCCCTTCCTTCACGTGACCACCGGCGATGACCAAGCCCTTATTCAAAAGGTGCTTCCCAATTTCTATCTACTGAGCACTAGCTCCATTTCACAGTATTAACTTGCACTATGTTCTTCATGTAACCAAGTAATTGAGGGCATGCCTAAAGGTGGCTTAGGCCAAATTGCTTTTTGCCCCGCAATTCACCATGAGCCTCCATGCGTTCTTTCTCTAAAACTATGGTTTCAATTGCGGCCCGCTAATGAAAAATTAAAGCCTGAGCATGTTCTAGCCCCGCAATGGAGCATGATCGTTGATCTCACAATCTTGACAGTTCTCTTGAATAGACGGTTTAGATATGTCCTATCGTGTCCATGGACCAGATCTCTCTTTCCTCCATCAACAGCTGAGGTTTTCTTCGTGATCCAGGCTCCGAGAGTTTCAACTCTCAAACCCTATTTCTGCTGACTTGATATCTTCCGGAATGGAAGATATGCTGACATATGTCCTCTTCAATCGACGGATAGGATCTCCTCTATGAGTCTAGCCTTCGGGACTTTCAATTCTCAAACTCTTGTTTTCTCCTGGAGCATTTCACCCAGAGTCCACGATCCAATGACGCGTGTCCATTTTGGATCAATGTTCAATATCTCCTTCATGTCTCTGGACTTCGTAGATTTAAATTCTCAAACTCTCGTTCATCCTTTTCATTTTCCCGAAGTAGTTTCTCCCAGATTTCATGATTCATTGACACGTACCCTCCTTCACGATCAATGATCATAAGTGACTTCTACACTTCGAGACTTTAAGTTGAGCACTACTTCATTATCCTCCAAGGTGGTCACCTGCTGAATAAGTCACAGGCGGTGGAAACCTCTTTCTATTGGTTAACACGTCCACTTACACTGTTCTTCCATTGTACTCGATCAACGGTTGAGAATGCATCTGAATTGATCTTCATATCGGACGAATCGTATCCACTTCAGGACTTCAGAACTTAGGGCATCTATTGGTGGTAAAACTCCCAAAGTAAAAATCCCAGAGTAACATCACTTGATGACATGTCATGCGCCTAGTAGCTGCCACATGTCACTCGGATTTGTGATTTGCACGTACCTAAAGTGTCGAATCAACTTGACACTTGTCCTTGTTTGATCATGTCATGTGTCCTTGCTGACGTGGATCCTCATTCACTTCGGGACTTTGGCCTTTGGGACTTCAAGTATTCGTCTTTTCAAGTCGCTAATTCTTCCAAAGTGACAATCCCCGAACTATAACCTCCTCACAACTTTTAGACCCAAACTAAATGTTGTTCGTCAATCATGTTCTCGGATCGATGGCTTGATCTTTCTGGGATGTTTCTTTTCTATATTATCATGTCCTTCTCCAATCAAC
Organism: Picea engelmannii; assembly: GCA_009831015.1. Taxonomy (NCBI): domain Eukaryota; kingdom Viridiplantae; phylum Streptophyta; class Pinopsida; order Pinales; family Pinaceae; genus Picea; species Picea engelmannii. Next base: position 273,874 of record ML788767.1, on the reverse strand, counting down.
GATCATCGTTCTCCCTTTGATCGATGGTTGTGATCAAATCGTGACTTCGCATGTCAGGTGTTTAAACGTGAGCCAACCCTGGCTCTTCCAACTCCTGATATCCAAAATACTCTAGATCAATGTCCCACATCCCTCTTTGATCCAATGGTCCGTATCTTATCGGGACTTCACATTTCCTTAATTCCTACAACTCTTACCTTTGACTTTTCTAGGTCGCGAGTCAGCTAAATGTTGATCTCTCGCCACATGTCCTGCCTCAACGGATGACCAGGATTCCTTTGTAGCTTTGAATTGTTAACTGACTCCTAGGCTTATCATCCTTGTAGCTCCACTATATCTAATGGTTTCTAGTTGTTCGTGCTCCAATCTGAAAACTGAGGTCTAATATCCTCCTCTGCGCGTTCCTCCTATCTGGACTTTGATCTGATGGCCAGGATCATCCACAGTGCTCGATTTAATGGTCACTGTCACTCCTCCTCCTGATCTTTGGCCTTCTCAAATATATAAGTGTCAAGGGCCATGACCTTTGATCCTTCTACGATCCTTGATGTATGGGATATTGTCTACAGGTCTCAGAATGCTATCTCTTCTGAGCTTTGGCAAAAGTTACCCTCAGCCCTAGCACACACTTGCATTCTATGTGCAACTCTACACTGTATCTTCTATTGGAGTTACTTCATACACACCTAGGATTTATTTTTCCTAAGTTTTTTCCTTGTTTATTAGTCATAATTAGTCAATATCTAGTCTCTTATATTTTAGGGGAGAATATTCCACCTGGAGAATATTCTCTTTCAGTTGACACTTCAGTTTGACTAGTTGAGTTGAGTTTAGATGTTGCATTGGTTTTGTCACCATGTAACATTGGGATCATCACCATGGTAATGTGTACTTGCCTTGGAGTCATCACCAGACTGGTGCATTACCCTTGATTTCCTGAGTTAAATCCTCACTACTCTCTGTTCAGTCAGTTAACTGAATACTAGTTGACTATTTAAATCAGACTAGGTGGAAGTTCACTCTCGTAACTGCCTGAGAGACTAGACTAGGTGGTAGTTTACTCCTGTAACTATTGTTGTGTGTACAAATCACTCTAGACCACCACTATGGCTCATTACTTACTCGTGTATCCTATATCTATTGTAAATTATTCACTCTTTGAGTGTGGAAAACGGTTAATGAGAATTCTTTCCATTCTTTCTCTCCTTCTTCTTCTTTTTCCAATTCTCTCTGCAAATGTGTGTATCATTGTTTAGCTAGATATATTATTTGTAGGTCAACACATTTACATGGTATCAGAGCTGACGGACTGCTAAGAAAAAGCTACACAAAAATATTTTGCAAGTACAAAAGATTGAAGACAACAAAAAGATGGATTATTCACCAAAAATACTTCTCACGCCTCATAACTATTTGGAATGGAAGCCAATAATTTTTCTTATGCTCAGATGTAGAGTCTTGTACCAAATAGCTATGTTAATGGAAGTAGAGCTTGATTCTACCAATGAGAAAAATTATTTTCTCAATAGACGAGATATGGACATAGGATGTATCCTGTATTTTATTTCTCCCGAAATTATCCATCAAGTATATGATGAATCACAAGAATTCACTTCAAATGAATTATGGAGAAGATTGGAGGTTTTATTTAGGAATAAGGAAGAATGCATGCAAAATGTGTACAAGATAGAGAATGTAGAAAAGCCATTGGAAGATAAATCATCTCAGTTTGAAGAGCCTTCTACACAAGTATTTGTAGAAATTTGTATTCCAATAATTGAAAATGATGTCTACTCCATTTCACATTTGTTTTATGAAATTCATGTGGAATATATATGGCATTCATCTCATGAGTCACATGCAGACACTTTTCCATGCGTAATGCATGCATCTCAGGAGACAAAAAGAAAGCCGCACACATCAGACTCCATTATGATATTTTATGATCCAAATTTGTAGAAAACAATTGTATATTTGAATTCCTCTTGGGAAAATATCCAATTTCAAAAAAAAAATCGTCTGAAACGGTGTCTAGAAAGTGAAGTTATGATCGTTTCAAAATCAATAAAACTTCAACATTTTTCCGGAAACGGCTGCACGGTTTTCAAAAATTTTCATCCAAACTTTATTTGGATATTTTTCACTACAAGAAGATAAAGTGGATATGTGTGGACATATCAATGGTGCATACACTTCATCAGATCCATGCAGACATCTACATATTCAACAAAATCTTCAACAAGCACAAACTTGCATAGTTGCGAGGTTTTCTTGGAGTGAAGGACAAGGTTGCCTAGCAAATATTTTTTTTTCCTTCTCTCTTTTTTTTTTTATGCATTGTAATTTGTGGGAGTGTTTTTCCCATGAGGTTTTCCCTCTTTCCTCTTTTATTCCAGTGTATCTTTTGTATTTGGGTACCTAACATGGCCTTGTTGCCAAAGACCCATTCTTTATTTTCACCATAGTGATGTTCATGGGGGGTGTTGGAGTTACTTCATACACACCTAGGATTTATTTTTCCTAAGGTTTTTCCTTGTTTAATAGTCATAATTAGTCATTATCTAGTCTCATATATTTTAGGGGAGAATATTCCACCTAGAGAATATTCTCTTTTAGTTGACACTTCAGTTTGACTAGTTGAGTTGAGTTTAGATGTTGCATTGGTTTTGTCACCATGAAACATTGGGATCATCACCATGATAATGTGTACTTGCCTTGGGATAATCACCAGACTGGTGCATTACCCTTGATTTCCTGAGTTAACTCCTCACTACTATCTGTTCAGTCAGTTAACTGAAGACTAGTTGACTAGTTAACTCAGACTAGGTGGAAGTTCACTCTTGTAACTACCTGAGAGACTAGACTAGGTGGTAGTTTACTCCCGTAACTGTTGGTGTGTGTACAGATCATTATATACCACCACTATGGCTCATTAGTTACTCATGTATCCTATATCTATTGTAAATTATTCACTCTTTGAGTGTGGAAAACGGTTAATGACATTTTTTTCCATTCTTTCCCTCCTTCTTCTTGTTTTTCAATTCTCTCTGCAAATGTGTGTATCATTGTTTAGCTAGATATATTATGTGTAGGTCAACACATTACAGATCCAATGGTCACTGTCACTCCTACTGTTGATCTTTGGCTTTCTCAAATATCTAAGTGTCAAGGTCCATGACCTTTGATCTTTTTGCGATCCTTGATGTATGGGATATTGTCTGCAGGTCTCAGAATGCTATCTCTTCTGAGCTTTGGAAAAAGTTACCCTCGTCCCTAGCACAAACTTGCGTTCTGCGTGAAACTCTACGCTATCTCTTCTGAGCTTCTCGAGCTTGCTCATCTGCGTCTTTCCACAAGACTTTTGGTGCCTACCTAGCACATTCTTCCTTTCTCATCTTCTGGTCTCTCGAGCTTTGGTTTGCTATTGTTATTGCCTGTAAACATGCCATTGACGTTGTTTTTATTTCCTATAGAAATTCCATCGTTGTTGTTGTTCTTGCCATCAATGACAAGCATACTCCAACTGTAAACATGCCAACATAGTCAAAATGCACTGGTTCCACATAGTCCACTTTCAGCTTGCAACAAATTTGTGTGCTAATGAGAGTTTACATGAGGATATGAAAACCAACAGGCATGGGGGAGAGAGAGACATAAGGAATCTAAGTAGATCAACATTCATCAGTGCTCTCCTAGATCTCTAGCACCTCTTAGTGTTGCTCAGCTTAATCACCAGTTTCAGCCAGCATGTACTCCTATTCATCTTCCACTTCATCAACCTACAGTGCACATTAAAGTGAAGGTAACTTGAGTTAAAACTAGTACAAATATTTTTAATTTACTAAGAATTTGGAAAACATGATGCATAACCACTATTACCAATGCCACGCTCCATTATGAATTATCACAACTACTTAGTAAACCCTCCATATTCACTCCACTTTTCATAATGAAAATTATACATTGATCATAAGACCAAGTAATGAAAAGGAAATATGTGGTATACAAATACAAAGAAACGTCTATAGTGTCTTCTCCTTGTACATCATGAATCATTCTTAAGTCATCTCAGTGTTCTGAATAAGAGGATGAAGTCATTGTTTCCTATCCAAACAAGAACCACAAAGTAAATATTGGTCTTAAAATTGATGTAAGATATAGAGTATAAAGGCGTCCAAGTTCATACAACCACCATCACCATCATTTTATAAACCATTCTCCATATGCACAACATTCACCATCACTCTGATACCCCATCCACGACTTGTCCTCCATTTTTATGATAATTTTGTTTCTCTGTTTGAAATTCAATCTCTGATAGTTTCCAAAGTGTCATTCCACAAGAACCAACACCTACACAAAAGAGACAATGTCACTTAAATCTATAAGCAGAGTATCATAAGTTCTTCACCTTGTTTGCATGAGGAGATGCAAATCTTTGGGTTTGCGGGTGTGTTGGAATCCAGTTTTTTCATATTTTATGCCATACAAATACACTCATCATTACACCTTCTCTCCACATTTCATTAATAATATATCCCTAATTACACCACAAACCTCCATTATCTTATGTTATTCATCCTATGTGGTTAATACATAATTTTCCATATGTTTAGTGATTAAAAGGGTGATTATACAATAGTTTTGTTGATGATGGTTTAATCCTATGTTTCTATGTCAAAACAATATGTGCGTTCACTATTCCTGCACTGGAATTCTTCTAGTACCCACAATGGAGGTCATCCGGTACTCACACTCCAAGTCATCTGGTACCAGAAGGTTCTACAGTCATAAGGTACCTACACAGTCATCTGGTACTCAACCTCCATGTCATTGGATACCCACACTCCATGTCATCTAGTACTCACAATTCAGCTCATCCAGTACCAGAATTTTCCAGAAACCATCTGGTACCAGAATGTTCCAGGTTATCTAGTACTAGCATCAACAACCATCTGATACTGGACTATAGTCGAGACTTTGGAATGCTTGTAAAGGAAACTCGGGGACATGGGTTTTGTCCAGAACAACGTCAAAATGAAGAGATGTGAGTTAGAATTAACCCAAATCACACGTATGGATCTCCAACTCAGGGGGACTGATTCTAAAAAAGAAAAAGAAAAAGAGTAAAAATCTCAAACTGCCAACTTGCACCTCGATTTCCATGTAGATGGTATCATATCTAGAAATTCTACGATATGGGTTTTTCCTAGAATGTGGAAAACTGAGTAAAACATATGAACTTTTTCAAAATTAGAATTGTTTTGGAAGAAATGGGTGGATCTCTAACTCGAATCTGCCCAAATTGATGAAAAACCCAGATTTTTGTGATTTTGTTCCAAAATTTGTAAAATTGGTTTTAACCAAAATCTGAGTTGGGAGGATTCGGTTCTATCCTTTCTCCTTGGATTTTTATGTATAAATAGAGTCTCATAGGGATGAGAATGGGAGCCATCATTATCATTACTATCCTTTGTAATTGATTCTTTGTAAAGAACAAGAATGAGAGAGTTGATTGTGTAAACATAGTCTTTGATCAAAATGGAGAATTGATTGTTGTCGATTCATTGTGCATTATTACAGCTTGATCTTATTGTCTTCAAGTAGCGTTAACCAGTCTGGGAAGGGCCCCTCATTCTGGTAACATCCTTCTTCTTTCATTTTTATTTTATAGATTAGTTTCTAAGTGTGTTTCTTCAATCCATGTGTTTCATTTGCAATTCGTATTCATTTCAATTGTTATTTTCATTTTATGATTTAAATCTATTCTCTTGCATTAGATTGATGATAATGAACTTATATTTCATTATGTTGGACATAGTGTCATTGATGTATTGTCATTGATGTAAACAATCGAGGTCATTGATGTGATGATAAGTTGGTATGACGAATTTTCATTGATATCAACATTATAATAGTTAGCATATAATGATTGATGTAAAACAGTTGGACGATATGAAGAGATTAAATCTTAGGAGGGTTAGAGAATGAAGATCAAAGCTCAGAAGAGATGGCATGATGAAAATCAGAAGGGATGAATTGTGGAGAAAAAAAGGAGAATTAAAAAGCGTGTTATTCCCAATCCCGCAATCAGTCTAGACTGTCATATTACAAGAGAAGGATCGTTGGAATACTAGTCAATCATCAGACCAAATCAAGACCATTGATATGCATGCACCAGATCAACGGCAGGGATACATTGCATAGAGAAAAAGGGGAGAACTAAACGACACACTAGTTCCAATCCCGCAATTATTCTATATCATCATATCTCATCGACTCAAAGATTGACGACTACGGTTGATCCACCAAACGATCAGATTAAGTCATGACCTTTGGATACACAAGCACCAAATCAATGGCAGGGAGATTGAGGACAACGAAAGGAGAACTAAACAATGTGCTATTTCCAAACCCGCAATTAGTCAGGATCATCAAATCTTATAGCTTCAAAGATCGACGATTGTGGTTGACTCACCAACAATTGCATAACTTCAAATTGCAGAGCTTGGGTGATAAATTAAACCACTCACAATTTGTGGTTTCGCAATCTACATCGACCGTCGATGGTCACTCGGCAATAGATCTATATTTCGAATCAGTTCAATACTAATGAGTGGTTTCCAACGTGGAAATCGACAATAGTCCTAAAATTCGTGCTAGTTGAGGACCCCATAATCATCCTTGATCGTTGATCTACTTTGAGAGTCTTCTCGACCGATTTAATCACTTCAAGTGGATAGGATAAAAAAGGGTTGAGATCTGAGACCTCGATCACCCAAATTTCCATCAACCGTTGAATCACATTAAGTGGAAGGATAGGATAAGCGAGGAAAAAGGGTTGAGAATTTGAATATCCGAATACCCGATAAGCGTTGGATCATTCTAAAGTGGAAGGATAGGATAAGCTAGAAGAAGAGTCGTTGGATTTAATCCAAGGAAAAGGAGCATCGCAGATAGATCAAACTATCGATCTAAAACCGTGATCAACGAACAACATTCAGTTCAGATTAAAATTTGTGAGGAGGTTACAGTTCGGGGAATCTCTCTTCGGAAGAATTGTGAAGTTGAGAAATCGAATTACCCAAAGTCCCAAAAGCCAAAATTCTGAAGTCACTCTCAGCCATCGATATGAGATACATTTCAAATAGTATTCTGACCATTAGATCAAGGAGATGAATATGTGTCACATCGGGAGATCTACTTTAGCAGATCATGTCAACAAGGACATGTGGCAAACCACGTTAGTAGACCATGTCAGCAAGGACATGTGGTAGACCACGTCATCATACCACCTCAGTAAGGACATGTGGCACAGTCAGGTAATGACAAGTGTCAAGATGAAATCGATAGATCAGGTACATGTAAATCATGAAACTAAGTGGGACATGGCTGCCACTCAGCCTGTGCCAATGTAAGCAAGTGACATCAGTAAATTATGTCACTTTGGGAGATTTACTTCGGGAGTTTCACCATCAAAAATTGAACAAAAACCCGAAGTCCCAAAGGCCGAAGGGCAGAAGTCATGAAGGACAAAAGCTCTGATGTAACAAAGGATGAAGTGTCGAAGTCGTGAAGGAAAAAGACCCGAAGTGTCGAAATCGTGAAGGACAAAGACCCGAAGTCTCGAACACTGAAGTGTCGAAATCGCGAGGGACAAAGACCCAAAGTCCCGAAGGTCTAAGTGCGTAAATCACGAAGGACAATGTTATGAAGTTTGAAAGGCCATACTTCCTAAGTTGCAAAGGAAAAATTCCTGAAGTCCTGAAGGTCGAAGTCCCGATGTGGACATGAGTCGTTCGATCTGAAGGACACTTCGGGAGCGGTCTCGACCATTGATTAAGTATAGTGGAAGGATAGTGTAAGTGGAAGTGTTAACCGACAATAAGCGGTCTCCACCATTGTATGGCTAATTCAACAGGTGATCACTCCGAAGGAAAATGGAGCAGCGATTGTCTGAACCTTTGAAGTCCAGAAGGCCTAAGTCCCGAAGTGGTCATGATTCATTTGATCTAAAGAACACTTCGAGATTATTCTCATCCGTTGGAAATTATGGACACGCGTCGTTTATTCAGGAGATTTGTGAAAAGGATGGAAGTCGCGAAGGACGAAGTCCCGAAGTGTCAATAATCGTCCATCGCATTGGGAGACTAAAACATGAACCATCCGATATTTTTAGAAATATTTGAAAGGTTGCATGTCCCAAAGGGCGAAGTCTCGATAGTCATCCATCTCATCAAGAGATGAAATCGTGATTGTTGATTCTGATACGTGATCAAGCACTCACTTTTCCTAGTGCCCGGTCATCGCCTGTGGTCATATGGAATAAGAGAATTAAAGGCAAAATATTATACATCGCTTAATCAATAAGCCCATGGTTTTGCGTTGTCGATCATATGAAAATGGCTTGAAGGAAGAATCTCTGCAGAACTCGGCTTCTGCAATAATTACAAAGATTCGGGATTGAATTAAACTATGAAATTGATCCATATCTATGATAAATTTATGAAAATCCTTCATGGTAAGAATAATAAACAATGATTATGGTTAAGTTAAATGAAGAGGTGTGATGGTTGAAATGAAAGGACACGGTGCGTTATAAATCACATTGTTTTGAAGATTATATAAACAAGGAAGAGCGGTGAGAATAATGTGTCTCTGTAGTTTATATAAGAAGATCGAAAAAGAAGCAGAGTTCAATAACAAGAACTGTTTGTTCTAATGGGCCTGTCAATGTATTACTGAAGATCAAGAACAGAAGAAGGCATAGAAGTAGTTATGCAATTTGATATAGAAGACTTTTGTTGAAACTGCAGTAGATTCATTGAAGATTAAATGACATAAGCTAGAGAGAAAAAGATAAAGTTTGACTGCAGATAAAAAAATGACCATACAAGCGAAGGTTGCAGTAGACAAGTAGAAAGTACAACAATGGTTGCATGAGTCAAATTCTATGAAGAGCAGAAGAGAATGAATTGAATTATAAAATAAGGGTGGTTGGGTGGTGTAAGGGTAGGTTGGAGCCTACAGGGGAGTAGGTTCTTCCTGGTTAGTTGTAGTTGACTAAACAGGGGGTCGAAGCCTCCTACAAGTTGGTGCTGGTGAACAAGGGGAGTTGGTGCTTCCTTTTCAGTTGTAGATGACTAAACAGGGGGTCAAATCCTTCTATAAGTTGGTGTTGGTGAATAAGGGTCTGGGTGCATCCTGATCAATTGGTGTTGATAAAAGAGGAAGAACATATTCCTTTTATGTAACTTGTAAGAAAATGGATTTTGTAGTTAATAGAAAAGTGTTGGTGGTTTTCCCTATTGGGTTCCACAATAAAATCTTATGTTCATGGGTTTGTTGTTCATCATATATTGCTTAATTGAATAACTAAGGTGTGTGCTTAATATTGAAGGAATTAATCAGAAAAAGTAAGCAATATTGATTCACCCCCCCCCTCTCAGTATTGCTAGATATTCCATCAATTGGTATCAGAGCAAGGTTCCTTTAAGAACAGTCTAACAAACTGAAAGGAAGATCAAATTAAACACACATGGATGGACAAAATATTTACACTAAGAATGGAACTCCAATACCTAGAAAAGAAGAATACTTATTTTGGAGTACAATAATGGAAATTCATCTGAAGGCATTGGGACATGATGTATGGAATTCAATGATCACTGATTAATTCCCACCAAACTAAGTAAGGACTCTAGCTCAAAAGAAAGCCAAGAAAAGTAACTCAGTGGCAATGAATACAATCCTTGATGGATTACCTGATGATGTCAAAGAAAATATAGGTGAATGTGATTATGCAAAGGAACTCTGGGACAAATTAAAATACCTCTACTCAGATAAGAAGTCAAATGAATCATTTCAATCAGAACAAATTTCAGTCTACAACAATTCTAGTGATGAAGATTCTTTTGACGAATACTCAGACATTGATGCAAAAGTCAATATTGAAGCTGAGCTTGGGTGTGCTTTGGATGATCTGAGAAAATATAAACAAAAGTGTAAACAACTAAAGGCTTAACTTAATACTGTTGAAAAATTCAAGAAAGGGACTGACGCCCTTGATAAAGTTCTCAATCTACAAAGATTTCCCTCAAACAAATTTGGCCTTGGATATGACCAAATACACATTGTTAAAGAAACAAGTCCTATTACTCAAATTGATTTTGAAGATGACATGTGTTGCAATGTTACCTCCAAAGAATCTGCTCATCTTCCCAAGATGATGTATCAAATCAAAAGAGAAGACACAGAAGACATTCCTATCAAATATGAAGAGGAAGACTCAACCATCAATAAAGGTAAAGATTCTCCACAATCTTCTGATTGCAATAATGTTGATATTAAAATCTCCCCTACAAGTAAACAAGATTTAGATACAATAGAAGAATGTTCTGTTAGCATTTATCCCATGAAATAAGTAGAAGAAGAACTATCTAAGGTCAAACATAAACTTGATTGGATTCTTTATGAATACTACTATGACCATAATTATTCAGACTATAGTTTTCTTCATGACTACACTAAAGAATTTCTTGACAAGATTCAAAAGCATTTCTTGGAAATAAAGGAAACGCTCAAAGATAATGAAAAAATCATATCTGAGAAAACTATTCAGCTAGAATAAAAAGAAGAGGAGATTGAGAAATTAAAGAATGAAATCAGTCAAGTAAAAGAAGAAAAGAAGGAAGATGATGAACTTAGCAGAAACCTTGCAGATCTAAAATAACTAAGCGAAAGCAATGTCAATATGAAGACCCAACTTGAAGAAGACAAAAGAGGAGAGGTGGTAGTGAGGATATCGGTGGCTAAAACTTCTCAAGACAAGGATAAATATGCTTATGGCACACATAATAGTGGCATTGATGTTGAATCTCTAACAGTAGAACAACAACAAGAATTGAGTGATGATTATCTCTAAAATATTTCAATCCTATTTTAATGGTACACTGAAACTCCTTCTCAAAATAAAAAAAATAATATAATATATATGTGTGTGTGTGTGTGTGTGTGTGTCCAGGAAGCTGCAAGGACAATTCTCAATGAAGAAAAAATATCTGATGGATATTGGAGGGAATATGTAAGCACAACATTATAGATATTGAACAGAGGTCAGCTCAGGATTAATAGTAATAAAAACTCCTTATGAACCCTGGTTTGGAAGAGCTCCTTCGGTAAAATACTTCAAGGTCTTTGGAAGTAAGTGTTACATCAAAAGGATTGATGAGAATCTCGAAAAATTTGATGCTAGATTTGATGAAGGTATCTTTCCTGGATATTCCATCAATTGGATATGATTCTACCAAGAAAGCATGCAGATGCTACAATCTTAGGTTACATAATATTGTTGAGAGTGCAGATGTCAAGGTGAATGATATAAAAACGATTGATATCATGGCTAGAGATCGATAAGAATAAAGTACAGATCCAAGGGTTGTTTGATAAATATGAGCCACAATTGTGCAGTGTTTTAGTAGGACAACGATATCTATAGCAACAACATTATGATGTACAAAATGATATACATGACATCCTGTAGAGATAACAAGAGGAGAGAAATTGTCAGGAAGAGATACCCTTTTTAGAAACAAAGGGGGAGAAATGCCAGAGGCAGAGAGAGAAAACTGATAGGGGGAGTTATTCAATTATGGAAGACAGAGCATAATTGCAGGGGGAGTTATCAAAGTTTAGATATTGATTAGTAGCATATTGATAGACAGATCATAGGAGGAGAAACCCTTTGCCATTGATGTCAAAGGGGGAGAGTAACTTCGGAGGAGAGAAGCATCATCACATGAGGAGTTTGTGTATGAAGTTGGTGTGTTGCCATCAATGACAAAGGAGGATATTGTTGGACATAGTGCCATTGATGTATTGTCATTGATGTCAATAGTCGATGTCATTGATGTGATGATAAGTTGGTATGATGAATTTTCATTGATATAAACAGTATAACAGTTCGCATATAATCATTGATGTCAAACCGTTGCATGATATGCAGAGATTAAAGCTCAGGAGGATTAGCGAATGAAGATCAAAGGTCAGAAGAGATGGTGTGATGAAACTTAGAAGGGATGAATTACGGAGAGAAAAAGGAGAATTAAAAAGCATGTTATTCCCAAACCCACAATTAGTCTAGACCGTCATATTACAAGAGAAGGACCGTTGGAATACTATTCAACATTAGATCAAATCAAGAACATTGATATACATGCGTCAGATCAATGGCAGGGATAGATTATGGAGAGAGAAAGGAGAATTAAACGACACGCTAGTTCCAATCCTACAATTATTCTAGATCTTCAGATATCATCGAATCAAAGATCGACGACTATGGTTGATCCACCAAACGATCAAATTAAGTCGGATTAAGTCATGACCATCGGATATGGAAGCACCAAATCAACAACAGTGAGAGATTTCAAAGAGTGAAAGGATAATTAAACAACATGATATTTCCAAACCCGCAATTATTCAGGACTGTCAGATCTTATAGTTTCAAAGATCGACATTCGTGGTTGACTCACCAACAATCGTACAACTTCAAATTGCGGAGCTTGGGTGACAAATTAAAACACTCACAAATTGTAGTTTTGTAATCCACATCAACCGTCGATGGTCACTCGACAATAGATCTACGGTTGGAATCAATTCCACTACCAACGAGTGGTCTCCAATGCGGAACTCGACGATAGTCTTAAAAGTCATGCTAGTTGAGGACCTTGAAATCATCCTTGATCATTGATCTTCTTCGAGAGTCTTCTCGACTGATTAGATCACTACAAGTGGATAGGATAAACAAGGGCTAAGATCTAGATCTCGATCACTCGAATTTCCATCAGTCGTCGGATCACATTAAGTGGAAGGATAGGATAAGCGAGGGAAAAGGGATGAGAATTCAAATATCTGAATACTCGAAAACCATTGGATCATTCTAAAGAGGAAGGATAGGATAAGCTAGAAAAACAGCTATTTCATTTAATCCAAGGCAAAGAAGCATCACATATAGATCAAGTCATCGATCTAAAACCGTGATCAACAAACAAAATTCAGTTTGGATTAAAAGTTGTGAGGAGGTTACAGTTCAGGGAATCTCGCTTCTGAAGAATTGTGAATTTGAGAAATCAAATTACCTGAAGTCCCGAAAGCCAAAATTTTGAATTCGGTGTCAGTCATCGATTTGAGATACATTTTGGATAGTATTATGACCGTTAGATCAAGGATATGAATATGTGTCACATCGGGAGATCTACGTCAACAGACCATGTCAGCAAGGACATGTGGCAAACCACGTCAGTAGACCATGTCAGCAAGGACATGTGGAAAACCACGTCATCATACCACATCAGCAAGGACATGTGGAAGACCACATCACCAAGGACATGTGGCAGACCATGTCAGTAAGGAAATGTGGCAAACCACGTCAGAATACCACGTCAGCAAGGACACATGGCACAGTCAAATAATGACAAGTGTCAAGATGAAATAGGCAGATTAGGTACATGTAAATCATGAATGTAAGTGACATGTGCCTGCCACTCAGCTCATGCCAATGTGAACAAGTGACATCAATAAATTACGTCACTCCAGGAGATTTACTTCGGGAGTTTCACCACCAACAATTGAACAAAGACCCGAAGTCCTGAAGGCCAAAGGGCTGAAGTCGCAAAGGACAAATCTCTGATGTCCCGAAGGTCAAAGTGTTGAAGTTGTGAAGGACAAAGACCCAAAGTCCTGAAGGTCGAAGGGTCAAAATCGTGAAGGACAAAGCTAAAAGTCCCTAAGGTCGAAGTGTCGAAATTGTGAGGGACAAAGACCTGAAGTGTGTAAATTGCAAAGGACAATGTTCCGAAGTCCCGAAGGTTGTGTGTCAAAGTTTCGAAGGAAAAAGTCTCAAGGTCCCGAAGTGGACCTGAGTCGTCTGATCTAAAGAACACTTCAGGACCGCTCTCGATTGTTGATTAAGTACAGTGGAAGGATAGTGTAAGTGGAAGTGTTAACTAACAGTAAGTGGTATCCATCGTTGTATGACTAATTCAACAGGTGATCACTCTGGAAGAAAATGGAGCAGTGATGGTCCGAACCTTCGAAGTCTCGGAGGCCGAAGTCCCGAAGTGGTCATGAGTCATCTGATCTAAAGAACACTTCAAGAGTATTCTAATCCATTGGAAATTATGGACACACGTCGTTTATTCGGGAGATTTGTAAAAAGGCTAGAAGTCGTGAAGGAGGAATTCCCAAAGTGTCGACATTCGTCCATCGCATCGGGAGATTAAAACGTGAACCGTCTGATTTGTTCGATGAAATCTTATTCGAAAGATTTGAAAGGTTGAAAGTCCCAAAATCTTGAAGGGAAAAGTCTCGACAGTCATCCATCTCATCGAGATATTAAATCATGACCATTGATTATGATATGTGATCAGGCACTTGCTTGGCCTAGTTCCCAGTCACCACTTGTGGTCATATGGAATAAGAGAATTAAAGGCAAAATATTATACATCACTTAATCAATAATCCCATGGTTTTACGTTGTCGGTCATATGAAAATGGTTTGAAGGAAGTGCCTCTGCAGAACTCGACTTCTGCAATAATTGCAGAGATTCGAGATCGAGTTAAAAGATGAAATTGATCCATATGTGTGATCGATTTATGAAAATCCTTCACGATAAGAATAATAAACAGTGATTATGGTTAAGTTAAATGAAGAGGTGCGATGGTCCAAATGAAAGAAAACAATGCGTTATAACTCACACCATTTTGAAGATTATATAAACGAGGAAGAGTGGTGAGAAGAATGTGTCTCTATAGTTGAGATAAGAAGATCAAAACAAAAGTAGAGTTCAAGAAGAAGAATTGTTTGTTCTAATGGGCCTGCCAATGTATTATTGAAGATCAATAATAGAAGAAGATATAGCAGCAGTTATGCAATTTGATATAGAATAATTTTGTTGAAAATGCAGTAGATTCATTGAAGATAAAATGATAGAAGCCAGAGAGAAAAAGATGAAGTTTGATTGTAGATAAAGAGATGACCATACAAGCAGAGGTTGCAGCAGACAAGTAGAAAGTACAATAATGGTTGCATGAGTCAAATTCTATGAAGAGCAGAAGAGAATAAATTGCATTATAAATTAAGGGTGGTTGGGTGGTGCAAGAGCAGTTTGGATCCTGTAGGGGAGTAGGTGCTTCTTGGTCAGTTGTAGATGACTAAATAGGGGGTCGAAGCCTCCTACCAGTTGTTGTTGGTGAACAAGGGGAGTTGGTGCTTCCTTGTCAGTTGTAGCTGACTAAAAATGGGTTCAAAACCTCCTACCAGTTGGTGCTGGTGAACAAGGGTGTGGGTGCATCCTGATCAGTTGGTGTTGATCAAAGAGGAAGAACATCTTCCTTCTATGTAACTTGTAAGAATAGAAATTTTGCATTTAATAGAAAAGTGTTGGTGGTTTTCCCTATTGGGTTCCATGATAAAATATTGTGTTCATAAGGGTTCGTTGTTCATCTTATATTTCTTAATTGAATAATTAATGTGTGTGCTTAATATTGAATGAATTAATAAGAAAATGTTGGCAACACTGATTCACACCCCCCCCCCCTCTTAGTATTGTTGGATATTCCATCAATCTACGTGTCTCATTTGCAATTCATATTCAGTTCAATTTTTATTTTCATTTTATGATTTAAATCTATTCTCTTGCATTAGATTGATGATAATGAAATTATATTTCATTGTTCCTTTGATTGTGCACATAATTATTATATTTCTTCGACCATACTTTGCATTGCTTGTTTAATTCCACTTCTAGTCTCAAACCTTTGTTCTATCATATTGTATTCACATTTTATTATGTGTTGCATTGTTGCCTACAAGTTGCCTTCATTCACTCATTTCCAACGTTGTTAAGCAGAGATTATAAATAGTTAAGAGAAGAGGATTCACTTATATGCGTCAAGTGTTATGTATTGTTTCTATTCATTTATAAAAAAACATAAAACATATTTATTCTCCTGCATTCACCACTTGGCTCTTAAATCAGATCATTGCTACTTCATTGAAACCATTTGTATGCTTGAGTGATTATAAAGATAGTTCACTTCCATTCCATATGCACTCACCCATTAATAAATCACTTAACTTATGGAAATCATTCTATCCAACCAGATTTGAATTCATACGAGACCGATTGCAGAGCTAATTCATCTCACTTCATTATTTCTCGTGTAGATTTATGTTCTTAAAATAATCATTTAAATACATGGGGGACAAACCACTCTTCATTTCATTTAAATTTTCTCTCTTTGTCATCATTTTCAGTTTTTAAAAGACTTGATGGTTTTAAAGGATATTATTATTTACACAGTCCCTTTAAGAGCATAACACAAATAAGAATAATTTCCTCATTCATTGTGTGCTTAACTAAGTGTTTTTCATAAAGTATATATTCATTGTTTTTTTATTCTCCATTGTCTTCAAATCCTTGTTTCTTTATGTTTCATGTACTCACTTGAGGAATGATCCTTGAATTTAAATCTTGATTTCATTTATTGTCTTCATTTCCTTTTTAATCTAGTTTGGTTTTGCATTGTTTTTATTTTGCTTTGACTTAATTCTTTCATAGTTCAAATCTCCTTCTATTTCCCACACTTGGTTTTATTTTCTGTACCTTTGGATTCCTTGCACTTTAATTTTACATAGCTTTAATCACCAACAGACAGATTAGATTTCTAACGCGTGAGATATGGCCTTCATGTGTTGGAATTCTTCCCAAGGTGTTAGTTTATCTCTTGAATTTCATTTCCATTTCCTTGTTTCTTTTATGGCATTTAAGTGTGGATCTATTATAGGAAATAATCAATGAAGGACATGAAACTTAAGTTAGATACTCATGATTAATCACACAAACATTACCTAAGTGCATGAAACACTGTTATCTAAGCCTTTATATCACTAAGTTATTCCTATGTCCCAGTAATGAATCCTTAGTGTTTATCTCCTGCAGTTTACATTTAAATTCTGCAGTGTGGGTTTGAAGATTGTTTTGCCGGCTTTAGATTAGGCTAGACTAGGATCCAATCTTGTATTTCATGTTCTTGCACCTCGAAGCTTACAATCCCCATTTGATAATTTAATGTTGGAATTAATAGTGCATATATTTATCCCCACAAGGTTCATCCTTCGTATGCAGCCAGTTGGATTATATTTATAAACATATAATCTTGTGTTGTGTTTTCTATGATTATTTCATTGTGTAAATGTTTTATTTGAATGTTGTGTAATTATTAGGTGTTTTCTATATGCATTTGTGATTTATAAATTTTGTAGATGTATGGTTAAATCGACAGGTTGTTTGTTGTGAACTTTTGTGGGCCCGATACCCCTCATTTTTATGTTATATGTATGGGGGGTGGGTTTAGATTCGTTTGAAGTAGGAAAGGTTTTATTCCACAATGATGGGACCCAACATGGGTGTAGGTACATTACAACCACCACCATTTTCTCTTATACTAGGACCCCCATCACCTGTTTGACTATCCCCATTGTCACTATTGTTGGAATACTAAGAGGGGGTCGGGTGAATCTATATGAAAATGTTTTCCACTTTTAGCCACAATATATATATGTGTGTGTGTGTGTTAACTTTATCAACAATATATCATCAATGTATAATGAGAATATAAATATAAGAAGCATCACATCACATCAAATACATAGTACACCAGAATTTATGTGGAAACCCAAATGGGAGAAAACCATGGAATGATTTCTTATATATCAAATAATACATTCATTGGAAGCACCAAATTCCTAATTCTCTAGGTGAAACTGGAAGGAGGCTACGACCCCCTATTTACAGGCTCCAACCTAAAGGAAGCTCCAACTCCTTATGTTCTCTAGCACTAACCAGAAGGAGGCTACAACCCCCTTTCCTTGTCTCATTCTACCACCTTTAAATATAAGTGTAGGCCAACTGTCACTACCACAATCACTTCCATTGTCACTGTCAACCCATCACATCAACCTATCACTAACCAAATTCTCCAACCTATCAGTGTCATAGATATTCAACCAGATCCTCTCACATGGATCATATACCAAGGAAACCTCTCAACTAGATTTCCAACATCACCAACACATGCCTCGACCAAGCACATACAAAACCATCAAACTGTAGCCTACCAAGAATCAACCATGTACCACATGTATGACAACACGTGCATCAACCATGCACCAACACATCTACAACAACAAGTGCATCAACCATGCACCAACACTTGTACCATGTACCTCAACCATCAACCATGTACATCAATCATCAATTGTGTACCAATATATGAATCAATGTATAAGCCAAAACCTCAAACATGTATCATAATCAACTAAGATCATATACCAAGTACATGCCTCAAGTACATTCCAATATCACAAAGATGTGCCTCTAACAATGAACCATAACAACCATATACAATGTACCAAGGATATTTCTCAAGCATAACACCAAAGCATGMACCTAAACCATATGAAACCATAGACMAAGWAMCAAGAGATACCATCAAACATGTTCCATATCACTGATGATATGCCTCAACCAATTACCAAAATATATCCCATAAACCATGCACCATAACATCACCAAAATATACCTCAACATGTACCATACCATCACCAAGATATAACCTTCAAAACATGCATATAAACATACCTTTAATCCTGTATCAACCTTGTTTCATCATCATACCTTTTTTCAACTTGTAACAAGCATCTCCTTTACTTTACCTCATCCTCGTTACCTCCTATTCGCCAAGAGATCAAGTGTTCACTAGATAGATATTCAATGAATTTGTGTGTAAGAATGAGAGACTCTTGATGTGTATTTGTACTCTTCCATTTAATTGCTTTTCAATCACTTTACCCTTAATTAATTTTTTGTTGTAACCACTTTACCCTTAATTAATTTCTTGTTACAATTGTTTTACCCTTTAACTATTTTACCCATTTTCCTAATTTTAGGGTAATAATTGTTTTACCCTTTTTCCTAATTTTAGGTTCTTAATTGTTTTACCTTTTTTTTCTAATTTTAGGGTCATAATTGTTTTACCCTTTTTTGTAATTTTAGGGTCATAATTGTTTTACCTTTTTTCATAATTTTAGGGTCATAATTGTTTTACCCATTTTCCTAACTTTAGGGTCATAACTATTTTACCCTTTTTCCTCATTTTAGGGTCATGACCATTTTACCTTTTTTCTTAATTTAGGGTTAACCCACATTCTTTTTGCAACTACTTTACCCATAATTAGTAAACTTATAATTTCTTTGTTACGACTACTTTACCCATAATTAACTTCTTGTTGCAACCACTTTGACTAGCAAACTTCTTGAAGACTTTCTATAGGCTTCTAGAGTAATTGAATTATTTTCTACATTCTAGTAGTTTCTATATTATTCTTGAGGGCCCTCCAATCTTTAAAAATCCAAATATCATCAACCGTAAGGAGTCACGTGGCATACCACCTATCACTGGAAACAACATGATGCATATTATCCATGTCTATGATAGTCTTACTTTCAAGTCCACTGACCTTCATGTATTTACTCCTTGATCAACTCCGGGTTCCATGGCCATACCTTTGGGGCTACATGTAGACTTCATCAAATGCACCCAACACATATGTTGACATCATCAATGAAATATAACTATACATCTATCTCAACCACATCTCTAGGGATTCTAGACTTCTCCAACGATTGACATCAATCTCCAAGGGTTGACATCAATGACAACCAACTATCCAAACCAATTGTCCAACAATCTCCCCTTTGGCATTGATGGAAACATTGATGCTCCAAAACTCATGCTCCCCTTATGATAATTTCTCCTCATCAATGTCTCTCACTCTCCCCATTTGACATCAATGGAAAAGGGTCTCTCTCCTTGGGGATGCTCCCCCTATCTTCAAGCATCTATTCTCTCTCTCTATTTCGATTCATTTTTTCTTTCTCTTCACGTGTTTCTCTTCTTATGTGAATTCTCCTGGAAGTATACCTTCTCTGAACAAACCTTATCTTTATCTTCCTTTGACATCATGGGAAAAAGGATAACTCCCCCCGTCAGTATGTATCCCCCTATCTCCATGCTTCTAATATTTCATTTTGGATATCTTTCTCTAATGATTTCTCTAAGCTTGACTTCTCTACAAGGTTTCATGTAACTTGTAGGGATACATGTAAGTGTTTCCTTTCCACTCTTACAATGCTTACTAATTTTAAATTGGTGCTTCCTCTTGTAACTCTCTGATAAATATATAAAGCATTCAAAATTTATTAACTTCAAATGATATGTCATGACCATATTTCTCAGAAATGTCCCTATGATGATATAAATTTTGATGAAGGTTTTGCTTTCCCTGTTTTTTTTTTCCTTTCACTACTTTCCTTTCTATGACCAACTTATTTCAATTAATTCCACGGATACACTGCTATGCATTTTATCTGACCCGTGTTTTATGTACCTAATAATGATCTCATAAATCCATCTCTTTCCATATGCCATAATTTGTCCATAACTATGCTACTCATGTTAATTTTTCAAAATCCCACCCAGTTTCAGTCTCACTGAATTTTCTACTAAATTTAAATGCCAAATTCAGTTTCAGCACTGTTTCATCATATGCTACAGCGGTGTTTCGGCATCTGCTCACAGTGGTGTTTCAGCATC
>ML788767.1:240617-253059 GCA_009831015.1 Picea engelmannii | reverse complement strand
ACCTTAAGTATAAACACTCAAATTAGTAAATACATACTATAATAATTGTTTCAAAAATTGATGTATTTAACTTGGATTTGATTGAATTGAGGCACAAATTGTACCTCATCGACTCATCCTTGGACTATATGTGGATATTCATGATTGGGTACATGCTCAAACTTAGGTGGGGATTTAGGGCCATCAACAACACCCTTCCCTCTATCCATTTGAATGGGGGACATGTGAAGAAGGGACAAAATAAAAATTATTTGTTGTAAATATCTGACCACATACACAATTTATATCAATCAAAACTTTTAGAATTCAATCATAGACTAACTAGGTCTGTTCCATCTATCACATTTAGATGAGAAACCCATAGTTCATTTTCATAAAGTTCATCTAGTGATGTGAACATCTACATGTTATAAAAAAAGAATATTACTTAATTTTTTTAATCCACATGTATTAAGATGATCAATTGATGGCTAATAAAATTAATTTAAGTACACTAAATTGTACAAAACTAAACCTCGCCTCTATGATTTGGCTTGCATCTCTCTTACAATCTAAATTATACATCTCATGCACTGATAACATACTAGAATATATCTAGGGGCTCTAGCATCCAAAGTGTATCATATCTCTCCCATAAAAAAATAGGCTCTCAAAAAACATGGGGTGGTCTAGACATATCCCCAACCAAAGAAAACACAGTGTGCATGGTGTATGTCATTACATCCCTCTCCTCAACTCCAAGTTGTGATGGATCTACCAAATCCTGGGTTAAAATGATACTCCTCTTTGACAATGGTCCCAAAATCAAAGGAGGATCTATGGAAGTAGAGTATCTATGAGCCCCATGGGGTTCATAATTGTGTCCCCTACTAGGACCATACAATTGTGATGGTGTGATAGTATAGTCTGGTTCCATGTGAAACACAAACTCAACATAAGTATGTGTCTCAAAATATAATGGAACCTCATCATGGTGGAGGAACATTCTTGATCCAGATTATTTTGAGAACAAAATGAAAGAAGACATATAACAATGAAATATGAAAAGATATTTAAATAAACACAGAGATACAGTAATGCACAATTTTTATTAATGAGCAATGTACAGAAACTGTAAAATTACAGAGTGAATGACTTGCTATAATGGTGGTAGCTTATCTTTGAGAAGAGATGTGATGGCTACACTCATTCACAAGAAGATGGTGATGATATTAAAATGAGTCTCTAGAGGCCTTTTTAACATAAAGAAAATCTAAAACCCTAACCCCGACATATGAAATGCCAAAAGGTTTGCGGGCCCCAATGCGAGTAGTTGATACATCAACTTCTCGAGGGCATAAATTTTGCATACGATATTAATTTTGGGCACACGATATCTTGTTTGAAAGCTATATCCTAGGACTACACATTTTTCCATCATAGTTTGGCTAAATCCTATCATGTGACTATGGCGGGCCCAAAAAATGGTTTTTAGGGCCTCAAAACCACGCTGTAAGTTTAGGATCTAAAAAGTTGTAAAGGTGGAAACCCCTATTTTGAGCCATTGGAATAGGTGGGTGGCCATCGATTTTCTCCTGGATCAATCCTCCCCCCTTAGGAAGCAATGGTCTCCATTGCATCAAGTCCCCACCGAAGCTTTTGCTAAATCTGAACCTTCATGATTTTCTTGCCTTGCTGAAGAAGTTGGCATGCTTGGCTTTCTTGTCGAAGGATGTTATGAACCTTTGTTGGAGGGGTTGGATCCATTTAACCAATCTAGGTACATAATCATTCTGATTGTGGGAGGACTCTGTCAGTGAATATGCAACATGAAGAACATGAAGGTAATTATCATAATTTGGTTCGACTGAGCAGTGTGGAGGCACCCTTGTAGGTGTTGTAGGAATATCATGGTTCTCTTATGCAATCTTGTTGATCTGATTTTGCTGGATAGAAGGGTCTTGGGTCATGGATACAGTGTTTGCATAGTCCTTCTTTTCTAACCATATTGTGAAGAGGCTAAACTTTTCAATATGAGATATTACTTTGCGGCACTGTTTTGTCAGAACAATAGTCGAAACTACCTTTGTTATCCTGTAGGGATGACCCCCCAAAGTAACAATGATACTATGGGGTCGAGACTCATAAATAGCATGAAGCCTCTACATATATGGAAAGACTAACAAAACATCACAAACTTCTAGTGGGTAGCATCACATAGTACCTCATCCTTGAAGGGATTGATGCCATATGACAAGCGGCATTGTTGGCTGACATGAAGATCTCGTCCCTGGCGGATACATCCGGTGTTGTACGGATGTGGGTGTGGTTTTGTCGGAAAATCCAACTGCTTGACAACCTCTGCTAAGAGGAGGTTCTTTTGGCTTTCGTTATCAACAATAAAATGTAGCAGGGTCCCCTTCACCAACATCTGTGAATGGAAAATGTGTTCTGCCTCCTCAAGATCCTCTGGTTCTTATTGTTGGATTGTTGTGTTTGAGACAGTAGGAATGGTTTTTGCATCAATTATCTATCTCCTTTTATTATTGTTTGAATTGGAGTCCGAGTCAGGGATTGAATCTATTTCTTTGATCTCATCCACCAATGATTTTTTCAAGCAACATTCATTGGTGTTGTGCCAAGGGATTTTGTGGAAGTCGCACCACTTCCCAATGTCCTTCTTCATCTTCTTGTTACCCTTATCTTCATGTGGCTTGGACTGGTTTTCTTGAAGTTGATTGTTCTGTGAGTTAGGGCTACCTTTACCATACTTTGGTTGTTGCAGATTTGCAAACCCAATTTTTTGTTTGTTCTACTACTTAAATTTCTTCATGATTTTGATAGCATGTCTATAAGCGGCTCCCAGTGATGAGATGTCCAGAAACTCCATTTCGGTTTGGATGTACCTGTGTAGAGCCCTATGGTATTTCAGAACCAAATTTTTCTCAAAATATTTGATACCTAGCTTGGTGTGCAAGGTATGGATGGTATTTTTGAAATATGGCATTGTTTGGTCCCGCTTTTGATGCAGTGTGGTCCATCTCATGTATTGGTCATCATAGTTTCCCACAGGGTAATATTTCTCCTTGACTGCATCCATAAAAAAATCCCAAGTGGGCTCAGCCCCAAATATTCCATAGTCCTCTCTGGAATTTTTCTCCGAGTAAGTTTCCCACCAATGTTTGACATGGGGGAAAGCCTTAAGGAGCGCAAAGGTGATCTTTTCTCTGTTATAAAAATTGTGAACAAAGAAATAACCTGCTAGCAAATTTAACCATTTTTCCAAAACATCTGTATCGATAAGACCCTCAAATATGGGAATATCAAAATCAACTTGTACCTTGAATGGAGTAGCATCTCCAAAGAGAATGCTTGACGAAGACGTCCTTGTTATTGTCAACAATCGTTGAAGGATTTGGGAAAAAATCTCCAACATCTCGTTCCTCTGTTGTGCGAGGGATTCCATGAGAAACAGCTTAATGGGATATTCTTCTCCCTAGTTCCTCTTCTCTTCCACCATGGGAGGCCACTTGGTGCAGAGATAGTGGTTTTCCTCAAGAGAAACTAGCTCGAGACCCAACTCTCTATACCCTGACCTCATCGGACACATGTACTAAGAAATGAAAAGCAGTAGCCTGCTCTGATACCACTATTCCAGATTATTTTGAGAATGAAATGAAGGTAGAGATATAACATTGAAATATAAAGAGATATTGAAATAAACACAGAGATACAGTAATGCACATTTTTTATTCATGAGCAATGTACAAAAACTGTAAAATTACAGAGTGAATGACTCACTAGAATTGTGGAATCTTATCTCTGAGAAGAGATGTGATGGATACACTCATTCACAAGAATATGATGATAATATTTACAATGAGGCTCTAGATTCATTTTTAACATAAATCAAATCCAAAACCCTAACCCCGAAAGATGAAACGCCAAAAGGTTTGTGGGCCTCAATGGGGTAGTTGATACATCAGCTTCCCAAGGGTGTAACTCGCATACGATATTTTTTTGGGACACATGATAGCTCATTTGAAAGGTCTATCCGAGGAAAAAAAAAAATTATCACACTCTGGATAAATCTTAGTGTGATTGTGGCGGGCCCAGAAAATGTTGTTTAGGGCCTCAAAACGGCCCCAAATGTTTAGGACCCGAAAAGCTGTAGAAAAACTGCCAAGGTGGAAACTCGTGTTTTGAGCCAGTGGAATAGGTGGGTGGTCACCGATTTCTACCCAAATCAATTCCCTGTGCTTTGATAAATCTATCATAAACAAATTGTATTTTATCATCAAGATTAAACTCTCTGATTTTAAGCATTTGCTCCCTTGCATGATTTAGAGGGATCTTAAACAAAGTACCCTAGACATCACACCCTCTTATGTGGGCTTTCATGATATCCCATTTATATTTACCCAACACACCTCTCCTCCCCTTCATGATAATATCATAATACATTTCACTCTATGGCCTTGACCTCTAATACAAATCGATCAACTAATCAACACTCTCATGTATCATTAGCATAGTTTAGTTAGTGGTGCTATCATGAGAAATATCATGTACCTCCCTATGCAACTAGTTGCATGCTCCAAAGATCTCTTTGAGTGTGATTTGTGTAATATAATTATCTCATGGTGGGGGAGATGCAATATGATCCCATCCACTAGGGGAATCTACATGTTGGATAAAGAAAACATTTACATTAAAATATGTGTTTCTTGTGAATTCAAACCTAAAAAAATTAAGATATCTATAATTGAACAAGAACATCCATATTTAATACCTAGGACCCAAACCTTCTTAGTATCCTCTGATGATGCATGGATAATGTGGGATGGGAGTTGTGCATCATCTCTCCAACTCCCATTACCATGACTAGAAGCTGGGATCCCCATGAAAGTAAAAATAAATATTATTCAACACGATTATAATTCACTTATACAACTCAATTAAAACAAAATTATTTGTAGCACATGTGTGTCCTCTCATGGGTAAAAATAGGCACAACTCTAGCATGTCTAGGAGGAGGAGCTCAATATTGTCGAGAGCTCCATCTCTCATGAATAGAATACCCTTGATCTACAGAACGATTTATGTCAAATAACCAAGATGAATTAGATAAAGCTACAAGATTTCACTAAAGTAAATTATGTACTATGCTATGTTGTTTTAGTGTGATTTTTTGTTTAAGTTTTTTTATGGCCACAATGGTAGGAGATTATGAAGATGAGGTAAGAGGCACATGACCCCGCTAGAAATAGCTAGTGGATGAGAGGCACCTCATCTCTCATAAGGGATAAGGATGAAACCCAACATAATAAAAAAGGGAGTGACAATGTCATGCCACCCTAACCATTGGTAGAGGCGAAGTCAACATTAATATTGTTGATAGATTATAATCAAGTTAGGGGGGGAAATAAGAACAAAACCCACTTCCCTTATGATAAGAGATTAAGAAGATAAGAGACATGAGAAAAAACATGAGGAAGGTGGTTCGTGATGTCTGTCATTATCTAGTGACAAATCATAGGGAGAAATAGGCCAATAGTAGAAAGTAAAAAGGAATTGGTGGCTAACAACACTTTGTTTTCTAATATAGTGTGAACATAGGATACGATACAAGAGGGAGGTAATGAAACCTAAAATGATGAAAAGTATCAAAACAATTTCTCTCGAAAGAATACATTGAGTAGGCCAAAATGTTGGATAATATATGAGAGGTAGGGGAGACATGCACAATGATGAATATTGACAAGGGTGGAGTCATATTGAATGAGACCCTAATTTGAGAAACAAATAGACAAGGGAATAGGCCTCAACTCAAGCAACAAAAGGGAACCAACTAGAACCACATAAAATGTGTGGTACAAGGAAGGACATAAAGATCATGGAAGAAATCGATAGGTGCGGTGGGAATATGACCAAAGGTATAAGGTTTCCCTTGCTATTTTAGGCACAAACTAAGAGAGAAAAGTGGATGATGTCAAAACAAAGGGAGATGAATGTAAAAGGAGAAGTTTTGTATTTCCCAAATAAGGAGACACATAAAATAATGAGGAGAGTATACTTCAAATGAATTTGGAAGCTTTTGTAGAGATGTCGGGATTAAGAGGGAGCTCACCACTCCCTATAATGCTCAACAAAATGGTGTAGCAAAAAGAAATAATAGAACGATTATAGAAGCAACAAAGACTATGATTCATGATCAAGATGTTGTAATGCACTTATGGGTTGAAGCAACAAGAACAATAGTATATGTCCAAAACAAATTATCCCATAGTGCACTTGGATTCAAAAATCCCGAAGAAATTTTCACCAGAAAGAAGCCAGAAGTAAGCCATCTCAAAATATTTGGTTGTCCAGTATTTGTACACATTCCAAAAGAAAGGAGAATTGTTGGATTTTCCTTATTTACAAAGAATTAGTGTTACTAGTTTTCTTTTACTTTGTTAACATTAACATATATATCATGTACTAAGCAGTAGAAACATAAACAAGAGACAGAAAAGGACACAAGAGATTTATCTTGGGAAACCCAACAACCTTTCTTAGATAGATTATGTTCACAAAGCAAGTCCATTTAGATAAACCCTAGCACATGTGCTAGCTTAATTAGAAATACCACCCCAGTTATAGTAGAGACACCATACAAAGGTAGCGCACCTCCTCAAGCAGTAGCGCACAAGAGAAAGATGCCAAAAGATTGAACAAGAATAAATTGTGCAGCTGCAACTACTGCAACACTTCCTCCAAACTTGTGCCTTACTTATCTGTAGCTGGGAGAGTGTGATTGAGTGAAAAAATGAGCCAAGACATCCTCTATTTATAGTCTTCCTAGACACTAGACTGGGCCTACTTCTTCTCTGGACAAGTGTATTTTCATTATTACTTTATTCTTCTAGGTTGACTTATCTTCTAGGGTATTTCAATATCTATTCAATGGATCTATTTCTTCCATAATATTCTCTGCATCTAAGAAAGGTCCTCTAGGAGGGAAATATCCTCCCATATCTAAAAAAACATCAACACTCCCTCTTAGCTAGGGAGGAATCTTGCACGATGTCCTCATCTGGTAGTCCACCGACTACTCTACAATCTTCTATCATGCACACGATTGCTACAATGCCTTCGGTAGCTCGAATCATTAGCACAGTCTCTGCAATCAAATGGTAGCACACACAACTACATTCGAACGATATGGTAATCTCCATGACAATCATCTAGTAGCACACAACTACTACAATGTCATCCAATAGATCACAATTGTTTCCAAATAGTACACAAATATTATCCAATGACACAGAGTCACTTCCAATGGAACACATCCACTATAGTAGCACACAAATACTGTCCAGAGACAGACAGTCTCCATCAGTGATACACAACCATAGAAGTAGCATACATCTACTTCACGTAATCACAAAGCCTCCGCTAGTGGAACACATGCACCGTAGTAGCACACAGTTATTGTTAAGATACACATAGTCTCTGCCAGTGGTACAAAACCACCGAAGTAGCACACAGCTACTGTCCATAGTCAAACAACCCCTGCTAGTGGAACACATCCACCGTAATAGCACACAACTACTATCTAGAGACACATAGTCTCTGCCAGTGGTACACAACCCTCGAAGTAGAAAATAGTTATTGTATGGAGTCACACATCCTCCACCAGTGGAAAACATCCATCGAAGTAGCACACAGCTACTATCCAGAGTCACACAGCCTCCGCCATAGTCTTATGACTAAGTGTGTGATGTTTCTTCTCTCAGTAGTTCCAACAGTGCATTACTCCCTCAGTCACCTCACGTAACTAATCTAGGGAACCCTTGGCCAGAGGGGTTATCCAGCATGAGAATAAACAACACACCTCCCTCTCAACTAGGGTGGACATTCTGCAACACTCCAAGCTTGTCCCTGAAGTACTCATACTTCACTCTTGACAAGGGATTGGTGAGGATGTTTGTTATCTTCTCATCCATGGATATTTACTGGATCTCCACGGCTCCTATATGCACCATGTCCTGAATGTAATGATATTTGATCTCTATATGCTTAGAACTATCATGGAATGCATGGTTCTCAGTAAGCTTCATGCAACTTTGATTGTCACAATGTATCTAAGTTGGTTCCAATTCTAGATCAAATATCCCAGCTAGCAACTTCTGGAGCCACACTGCTTCACAGCTTTCCACGCTTACTACGTTATGCTCTGCTTCTAATGTATTGAGTGCCACTGATGTCTGCTTCTTGCTCAACCATGAGATCATGATTGATCCCAGACTAAAACAACATCTAAAAGTACTCTTATGATGCACTACACTCCCTGCCCAGTCAGAATTTGTATATGCCTGCAGCTTCACATCTCCACTTGATACATATCTCAATCCATATCCAACCGTACCATGAAGATACCTCAACATATGATTTGTTTCTAGCCAATGTACCTGTCTAGGTTCAACCATGTGTTGATTCAAGGTATTCACTGCAAAGCATATGTTTTTCCTGGTATTAACTAGGTACATCAAGGATCCAATCAACTGAATGTACATCGTGGGATCCACCAAATATGAATATTTGTCACTCAAGAGATTCAGATTTATCGTCATGGGTGTGGTCATAGACTTATATTCCATCATCCTGAATCTTTGTACAATCTCAACAATGTATTTTCGACTAAGGAAAATCGCATATGATCTCTACCACACTACCAATCCTAAGAAGTAATGCATCAGACCTAGATCCTTCATCTTGAACTTTGAAGCGAGCTCCCTTTTTCACCCAACTATGATATTCTCGTCTCTTGTCAGAAACAAGTCATCCAAATGTAGGATCAATGGGAAACCATCAAATAACTGTCTGATATGGCATATCATGCCCTAGGTGCCTTCTTAGGCCCATACAAATCCTTCTTCAATCTGTAGGCATGAGACTCCTTCTCATGTATCTTATGGTTTCTCTATGTACACTTATTCTGGCTACCAGATAAAGTGTCTCATCATAATCGTCTCCCTCTTACTGGGAGAATTCTTGGGCCACAAGTCAAGATTTGTAAATTTCTAGGTTGTCACCTGCAGCATGTTTGATCTTGTAGATCAACTTGGAAGTCACTATTGACTTCCCTTCTAGTCTTGGAACGACCTTTCACACATAATTATTCATGATGGACTGATACTCCTCCATTATGGCATCCTTATGTTCCTACTTCTCAACGTCTTATTCAATGGTGGAAGGCTCTGAGTCAATGATGTTTCTCATTAGTGCCACATAGCTAGAAAACATGTGTGGTTTCTAGAAATGAGGAAAAATATGTATCCCAATCCTTATGATTGGCTGCCACCTCTATCACTGCAACAAAGTCTATCGAGACAAGGGAATCCTCCAAGAAGATATCACATCTCCTAGAAGCCTCTGAAGCTTTGATCTAGCCTCCTCAACTCATGGAACCTGTTTTTCAGTCCTGGAAGAACTCTCTCTCTCTCCTATCTAAATCTGAGAAGGAATACTTTTTGAATGAAAGCCTCTAAGCCATTGGCTCTCTCTGAGATCGGGCTCACTTTGAATATGCATTCTCCCTCTAAAGATTGACTCCCTCTAAGTCTATACGATCTCCAGAGCCACCTTCTTTCGCTGCATATGTTGACTTCTTCTGAAGTATGATCTCCTATGGACTTTTCTAGGAGATTTATCCTCCCTATTGGATCCTAGGTGTTGACTCCCTCTGAAATTTAGCTCCTTACGAGTTGGTACTTGGTGGGGTCGCATGCCTCACCACTAGTGGAGTCATCTTCTTCTCTTCATAGTATGGCTTATTAATGCCATGTATCTATATGAGAACATGCTTGTTTACTGCATCGTTTCTAGGTAGGCCCTTCTGGCACTACTGACTCTTCCTGGTGATATTAAGAGTGGTAAAATTAACTCTACGGTCATATTTGGAGTCTTTTTCTCCTCACAGTCAATCTCCATAAGAGATAATCTTCTTGGTCTTCTACTTCACATGGTTGTGTATGTTCATGTTGTTGGACATATTTTCATTGATGTGTTTTCATGATGTCAACAGCTGATGTCATTATGATGTGATGATGATTTGTTATGAACATCATGCAGAGGAATCTACCTAAATCTCAGGAGAGGCAACATATTAGATTTCACAAGATCAACTCAATGTAGAAACACCATCGAGATCAAATTCTCAACAGATCAATGATCTTGATCAGTTAGAATCCAAGTACAAAACCAAAAATCTCATAAGGGAAAGTAGATTGCAGGGATGATGAGTTGTTATGAACAACATGCAGAGGAATATACCAAAAATATCATAAGCCAAAGTGCATTGCAGAAAACACAACCAAGATTGAAATCCCCAGAGTAAAACTACAAAAGAATCGAGGGAGAATCTTGTCCACTGATGTAGATTTTGGTAAAAACTAGGACCGTTAGATGAATTCAACTTACTCGAGGTTTATTCGAGGAATCTCACTTCAGGAGAATTGAGAATTGGGAATGAATAACCCAAAGACCCGAAGGGAGAAATAAATATGGATCGTTGATATAAGAGTTGATCATAGTCATTGGATCAAGGATTCATATGAACCTACAACTAGGAGGAGGACATGTGCCACATCAGCAAGACCATGTCATCAAGGACACGTGGTGAAATCAAATGGTGACAAGTGTCAAGCTCCAATTGGAAATTTAGGTTACGTAAGTCATGAATATAAGTGACACGTGGTAGCCACTTGGCTAGTGCCAAGTCATTAGTGACATCAGCAAGTTACACCACTCTGGGATTTTGTCCTTCGTGGGAAAATCAGGAACCACCCGAAGTGTCGAAGGTAGAAGTCAATGCTAATTATTGATCTAATATCCTTTGAATTCTCACATGACTGTTAGATCAAAATGTAGTGGAAATATGATGTAAGCACTCCCATGTTGACCACTTCAGTGTTGACCAACTCTGGTGGAAATTGGAACAACAATTACCCGGACCTCCGAACTCCCGGAGTGTAGAAGCTCTGAAGTAAGATCTGACCATCCGTCGAGAAGGAATATTAACTGTCGTGATAACTAACATAACAAACGCTTGGAATGGTTCAAACCACGTTCCTATCTCCTGGACATGTGGAGGTTATCAAGTAGAAAGTTCTAATAAGAACTTTGGCGGAATTTTCTTCGGAAGAGTTGAATGACTGCAACGACCGGAGTCCCAAAGTGTTGAAGTCTTGAAGTGAACAAGAACCATCCACTAAACTAAATATAAATTCCAGAATATCAATTTGTTTGAAGCCTTTGGGCAAGCCAAGATCCTTCATATAACGGAAGATCAAATGTTGATCGGAAAATCTACTTCAGCGAAATTCACTCTAAAAGTTTGAAAGATTGTTGAGGTTGGAAGTCACAAAGCACGAAGTTTCAAAGTAATGACAGTCATCCATCTCATCGTGAAATTAAAATGTAATCATTGATCTTGAAAAGTGATCAAGCACTCGTTTGGTGTAGCGCTCGGTCAGCACCTGTGGTCGTATGGAATAAAGTTCCTAAAGAGTTTTTGTGTGAAATTTAAACACACAGAATAAAAAATTTATCTATGTCAAAAAGGAACATCACTTAAATAAATAAGCTCATGGTTTTACACATATGGTCACATGTAAATGGTTTAAAGTAAGAGCCTCTTCATAATTCGATTCCTACAATATTTGCAGAGACATTGAATCGAGTCAAAAACGAAATCGATCCATATCTGCAATCGATTTATTAAGAGAACTCTCACTGAATTAAAAATCCTTCAGGATAATGTTTGAATAATAATAGATATTATTGTTAATTTAAAATGAGGAGGTGGCATGGTCCAAACAAAGGGACACAATGCTTCATATCTCAGACCAGTTGAAAGATTATATAAACAAGAAAGAATGGTGAGAAGAAGTGTCATTGTAGTCCAAATCAGAAGATCAAAATATAAGTAGAGTCGAAGAATAAGAACTGATGATTCTTATGAAGTGAGGGTGGAAGGAAGGATCACGAAAGGATTCATATCGTTTACTAAGTAAACACAAGGGAGTTGGTGCTTCCTAGGGTTGGTTCCCTAAAAACAAGGGAGTTGGTGCTTCCTAGGGTTGGCGCCCTTAAGAAATAACATAATTGGTGCTTCCTAGGGTTGGTGCCCTAAATAAATAAGGGAGTTGGTGCTTCCTATGGTTGGTGCCCTGAAGAAGGGGATTTGTGTCTCCTAGAGTTGGTTCTCTAAAAACGATTGGTGTCCTTCACTATTCTTCATAAAAGCCTTGTAATTCCTATTAATTTTATTAATATAATTGATTTTACAAACAAGTCTATTGTTGATCTATTGTGGTAATTAACAAAATATAAAAGTAACTGTTAATTGTTGAAAAAGGGTAATATTGATTCACCCCCCCTCTCAGTATTCCAACAATTGGTATCAGAGACGGTG
>ML788767.1:223490-233715 GCA_009831015.1 Picea engelmannii | reverse complement strand
TTAGAGATAAACCTATTGTGAAAAAGATACTAAGGTCATTACCTATGAGATATGATGAAAAGATTTCTACAATTGAAGATAGGCCTGATCTTGAGACACTCACAGTTGATCAGCTTCATGGAATTTTTACAGCATATGAAATGAGAACGGGAAATGATAAATCATAAAAAAGAGAAACAACCTTTAAATCATCTAAAACAAACATGAGGCAGGAGAAAAATACCAATGACGAGTTATCAGATATATATGACGAGGAAATTGCCAACTTCATAAAGAAACTCAAGAAAGGGACAGGGAAATACATAGGAAATATTCCTCTAATATGTTTCAACTGTGGAAAAATTGGACACGTTGCCAATAAATGTCCCCATCCTAAGCAGGAGGAAAGTGATGACGAAAGAACCTTCAAAAATCAGAATAAAAGAAACACTAATAATAATAAAAAGTTCTACAAGAAAAAGAAAATGTTCTTTACCTAAGAAGACAGTAGTTCATCAAAAAAAAATGAAGAAGACGAACCAGAGATTATATTTATGCGAATAAAAAATCAAGATGATAAACAGTCATAAGATGAAAAATAAGTAAACTTCGAAGAAGAAACCCTTAGTGTAATTGAACAACTAAGAAAAACTAAAAAACAAAATAGGGTACTAAGGGAAGAGCTTCTAGAGATTAAAGAAGCTACTAAATCAAGAGAGAGGGAAGTTTCCAAAACCATCAAAGAGTCAGAAGAGATCATCATTGATTTGAAGTCCCATGTCCTAGAAGCTAATAAAATTGAAGAATTTATTTTACAACAACTTAATGATAAAAAACAAGTATGTGAGAAACTAGAAGCAGTGATTAAGTTGCTAAAACCTGAAATTGAGAAATAAAAGAAGGGATCACAATTTGGAAATAGTTCAAATATCTTGGATGAAATTATCAGTAGTCAAATGTGAGCAAACAACAAGAATGGTTTGGGATACACTCAAGACTCAACTTCTACATCATAAGGATTTGTCAAGAAACCAATCAGTTACGCAGATGCTCTAAAAAACTCATTAAGAAACGAAGATAATAAGGCAAAAATGATACCATTGAAAACCGTTACACATAAACAGAAATAGATACTCCCTACCAGAGTAAAATATGACAAGAAAAATACAATCATCAAAAGGAATCCCCCTAAATATTTATTTATTGGATATTGTTACTCTTGTAATAATTTTGGACATAAGGCAGTACACTACAAAGCTTATGGACAATACAATCGTACAAATGTCCAAAGATATAAGAATAACAAGTACAATATAGAGAAGAGAAACTATAACTCATTTTCTCCTTTGCAAGACTTCAATAGTGAATGCCAAAAATGCAACAACTATGATCATAAAACCAGTGAATGTAGATTGCCAAAATATGATAAAAAGAAAAATATTTCCCATATAAAAAAAGAATGGAAGAAAAAACAAACATAATGCAATGTAGAATTATATGCAATAAATCAAGGATGTTAGTGGTATATAGACAGTGGATGTTCCAAACACATGACTAGAGATCAAAGTAAATTTCTCAAGTTAAGTAAGAAAGGAAAAGGAAAAGTAACATTTGGAGATAACATGTCAACCGAGATACTCGAAAAAGGCATTGTTAGTTTAGGAAATAATAAAACCAAAGAAAAAGATGTAATTATGGTAGAAAATCTCAAACCAAATCTCCTAAGTGTAATTCAAACATGTGATTAGGGTCACATACTTACTTTTGATTCTCAAAAATGTGAAATCATAAAAAAAAGGACACTAGAAAGCTAGTGGAAGTTGCACCAAGAACATCTAGCAATGTGTACATCCTTAATATAGAAGAAGAAGAAAAATATTGTTTAATCCAAGTAGATGAAAGTTGGCTATTGCATAGAAGGTTGGGAAATTTAAGCTATGACAACTTGATCAAAGCTAATGAGAAAAAGGCAATTAGGGACCTACCAAAAGAGATTAAGCCTTCAGATTCTATTTGTAAACATTGTCAAATAGGAAAGCAAACAAGAGTTATGTTAAAAAAAAAGAGCATTCCACAACAAAACCATTAGAGATTATTCACATAGATCTATGTGGACCAACCAGAACCAAAATTACTTATGGTGAACAATATTTTATGTTGATCGTTGATGATTACACAAGATTGACTTGGGTATTCTTTCTAAAAGAAAAATCAGAAGCCTTTGATAAATTTAAAATATACAAAGCCCTTGTAGAAAATGAAATGGATCTCAAAATTAAATGTTTTAGATCAAACAATGGAGGATAATTCACCTCAAAAGAGTTCATTCAATTCTGTGAAAATCATGGTATCAAAAGGCAGTTTTCAGCTCCCGTGACTCTTCAACAGAACGGAGTGGTATAAAGGAAAAACAGAACAGTTCAAGAAGATACAAGAACCATACTAAATGAAGATAAGCTTCCAAAAAAATTATGGAGAGATGAAATCTACATAGTAGTTGACATACTTAATAGAGCTCAATTGAGACCCAACCGTGACAAAACCCCATATGAACTATGGTTTGGAAGGCCAACATTTGTAAAACACTTCAGAACTTTTGGAAGTAAATGTTACATAAAGAATGATGAAGATAACCTAGGAAAGTTTGATCCAAGATCTGATGAAGTAATATTCTTAGGATATTCATCTAATAAGAAAGTATACAGATGTTATAATCTTAGACTATAAAGATAGTGGAAATTGCCAATGTAAATATAGATGATCTAAAAAGGAGCATATCCCATGTAATTGATAAAAAATCTCAACAAGAAGATGATGATGTAAAATATCAATAGGAAGATGATGATGTAGAATCTCAGCAAGAAGATGATGATGATGAAAAATAGGAAAATGAACCACATACTGATGAAGAAGACAATGAAGAAATTCCCTTGCCAAGAGCTCCATCAAAAAGAGTTCAAAAGAATCATCCTGAAAGCCATATTATTGGAGATAAAAGTGCAGGAGTGGAAACAAGAAGGAAACTCACTTTTGACTCAAAAAAAAATGTTATCCCTAATAGAACCTAAGTCAGTTAATGAAGATATCAAAAGTAAATATTGTATAAAATCAATGAATGAACAACTAGACCAAATAGAGAAGAATTAGACTTGGGAACTAGTTCCAAGACCCAAGGACAAGAATGTGATAGGAAGTAAGTGGATCTTCAAGAAAAAACTAAATGAAAATGGGGAGATTATAAAGAACAAAGCCATATTATTTTGTAAATGATATTCCCAAGTAGAAGGTGTTTATTTTGAAGAAACTGTCACTCTAGTAGAAATACTTGAGGCCATCAGAATGTTCCTAGCATTTACATGCTTCAGAAATTTCAAAATCTAGCAGATGGATGTCAAATCAGCATTCCTTAAAGGAAGGCTAGAAGAAGAAGTCTGTGTTGAGAAACCAGAAGGATTATTGTTATCAAAAAATCAGGACTATGTGTGCAAGCTGAAAAAGGCCCTGTATAGTCTTAAACAAGCCCCTAGAGCATGGTTCTCTAGGCTTGATCAGTACCTACAAAAATAGGGATATAAGGGAGGGACTACTGATAAAAACCTATACATCAAAATTGAGGATCAAAACATGATTTTTGTGGTGGTATATGTAGATGACATCATATTTGGGAGTAATCTTACTACACTAAGAAGAAAATTAAGTGAGCTTCTTTAGGTGCAGATTGAAATCTCCCCACGAGTTCTACATCATGCATGATGTCAGGTCTTGTTGTTGTTGAATAGAGAAAAATTCCAACCATTGATCTATACATTGTTTGGTCTACTTTTGTTGAGTCATCTTATAGACTTAGTTTACATCGAGTGACCATTGGAGTACCCATAGTTTATTGTCTTCCATTTGAAATTTCTTCAGCATTTCCTTGATATATTTGGTTTGGGAAACAAATATTCCATTTTCTGTTTTATTTACTTGTAAACCTAAGAAAAATAGCAGTTCTCCCATCATAGGAATTTCAAACTCTTCTTGCATTTTGGTTGCAAAGCAGTAAAAAGAATATTTAGATACCTTCAAGGAACCCTAGAACTTGGATTATGGTATCCAAAATATAAATACTTCAATCTAACTACATATACTGATGCAGATTGGGCCGATAGCATAGATGATAGGAAAAACACCAGTGGAGGAGCATTTTTCTTAGGAAAAAGTATGGTAGCATGGTCAAGCAAGAAACAAAAATCGACATCACTCTCTACAGCAGAGGAAGAATACATTGTTGTTGCATCCTGCTGCACACAAGTTTTTTGGATAAAGAAAAAATTAGAGGACCTACAAATAAGATATAATAATCCCATTACTATTAACTCTGATAATACTAGTTCCATAAGTATCTCTAAAAATCCAGTCATGCATTCTAAAACCAAACACATCCCAATTAAATACCATTTCCTAAGAGATTAGGTTACCCAAAAAATAGTTAAAATAGTGTATCCAGAAACCAAAGCACAGATTGCAAACATTTTCCCATAACCTTTACCCCAGAGTACTTTTGAAAATCTTCGACATAAATTAGGAGTAATTCAAAAACCTCATTAAAAACCATAAAATTGTATCAAAAGGGACACATGGTCAAGGGGAGAATTTCCATAGGGGGGGCAAAGAAAGATCCCCCATGCCATTGATGTCAAAGGGGGAGAGTAACTTCAGAGGAAAGAAGCATCATCACAGGGGGATTTTGTATATGAAGTTAGTGTGTTGCTCTCAATGACAAAAGGGGATATTGTTGGATATATTGCAATTGATGTGTTGTCATTGATGTAAACATTCGATGTCATTATGATGTGATGATGAGTTGTTATGAACAAGATGCAGAGGAATATACCTAAAGCTCAGGAGAGGTAGCGTATTAGATTTCACAAGATCAGCGCATTGCAAAAACACCATCGAGATCAAATTCCCAAAAGATCAATGATCTTGATCAGCTAGAATCCAAGTACAAAACAAAAAATCTCAGAAGGGAAAGTGCATTGCAAGGATGATGAGTTTTTATGAACAACATGCAGAGGAATCTACCAAAAATATCAGAAGGGAAAGCGCATTGCAGAAAATGTGATAAGGATTGAAATCCCCACAGTAAAACTACAAACGAATCTAGGGAGAATCTTGTCCACTAATGTAGATTTCAGGACAAACCAGGACTGTGATCAAATCTAGAACATTGATCTAAGATTTGATCATGGTCATTGGATCAAGGATTCATATGAACCTACGACCAAGAGGAGGACATGTACCATCCTAGCAAGGACATGTGGCACAATCAAATGGTGACAAGTTTCAAGGTCCAATTGGAACTTTAAGTTACGTAATTCATGAATATAAGTGACACGTGGCAGCTACTCGACCAGTGCCAATTCAGTAGTGCCATCAACAATTTACGTCACTCCAGGAATTTTTCCTTTGGGCAAAAATCAACAACTACCTGAAGTGTTGAAGGTTGAAGTCAATTCTAACCGTTGATCTAAGATCCTTTGGATTCTCACATGACTGTTAGATCAAAACATACTGGAAAGATGACATAAGCACTCCCTTGTTGACCACTTTGGCACTGACCAACTCCGGTGGAAATTGAAACAACAATTACCCGGACCTCGGAACTCTTAGAGTGTCGAAGCTCTGAAGTAAGATCTAATCGTCTGTCGAGAAGGAATATTCATGATCGATATTTCTAACAGAAAAAATGCTTGGAATGGTTAATCCCACGTTCCTAGCTCCTGGACATGTGGATGTTATAAAGCAAAAAGTGCTAATAATCACTTCAACAGAACTTGATCTCGAAGAGTTGAATGACTGCAAGAACCAGAGTCCCGAAGCCTCAAAGTGAACCAAAATTATCCACTCAACTACAGATCAAGTCATGACCATCGATTTGTTTGAAACCTCTAGACAAGCCAAGATATTTCATATAACGGAAGATCAAATGTCGACCATCTAATCTACTTCGGCGAAATGCACTTCGGAAGGTTGAAATATTGTTGAGATTGGAAGTCTCAAAGGATGAAGTTCTGAAGTAATGAAAGTCATCCATCTCATCGTGAAATTAAAACATGACCGTTGATCTTGACAAGTGATCAAACACTCGTTTGGTGTAGCGCCCCATCACCACCTGTGGTCGTATGGAATAAAGGTCCTAAATATTTTCTATGCAAAATTTAAACACATAGAATGAGAAATTTATGTCAGTCGAAAAGGAACATCACTTAAATAAATAATCTTATGGTTTTACAAATATGGTCACATGTAAATGGTTTGAAGGAAGCGCCTTTGCAGAATTCGATTCCCACAATATTTGTATAGACATGGAATCGAGTCAAAAATGAAATCGATCCACATATGTGATTGATTTATGAATAGCACTGTCACTAAATTAAAAATCCTTCACGATAATGTTTGAATAATAATAGAGATTATTGTTAATTCAAAATGAAGAGGTGCGATGGTCTAAACAAAGGGACACAATGCTTCATAACTCACACCAATTGGAAGATTATATAAATGAGAAAGAATGGTGAGAAGAAGTGTCTTTGTAGTCTAGATCAGAAGATCAAAATAGAAGCAGAGTCTAAGAAAATAATTGATCATTCTTATGAAGTGAGGGTGGAAGGGAGGATAATGGAAGGATTCATATCATTTACTAAGTAAAGATAAGGGAGTTTGTGCTTCCTAGGGTTGGTGCCCTAAAAACAAGGGAGTTGGTGCTTCCTAGGGTTGGTGCCCTAAAAACAAGGGAGTTGGTGCTTCCTAGGGTTGGTGCCCTAAAAACAAGGGAGTTGGTGCTTCCTAGGGTTGGTTTCCTAAAGAAACAAGGGATTTGGTGCTTCCTAGGGTTGGTGCCCTAA
This sequence comes from Picea engelmannii, assembly GCA_009831015.1. NCBI lineage: Eukaryota > Viridiplantae > Streptophyta > Pinopsida > Pinales > Pinaceae > Picea > Picea engelmannii. The sequence continues at coordinate 226,846 of ML788767.1, read as the reverse complement.
AGAAGGGGATTTTTGTCTCCTAGAGTTGGTGCTCTAAAAATGATTGGTGTCCTTCACTATTCTTCATAAAATCCTTGTAATTCCTATTAATTATATTTATATAATTGATTTTACAAACAAGTGTATTGTTGATCTATTGTGGTAATCAACAAAATATAAAAGTAATTTCTAATTGTTGAAAAACGGTAATACTTATTCACCCCCCCCCCCTCTCAGTATTCCAACACATGTACACAGTTCTATGTCTCGCCTAGAGACTGTCTAAATAGTTTCCTCCTGCAACTGTCATCATAGATTCTTCTCAGAGCTATCACCTTTGACATGCTTGGAACAAGAGACAAGAACAACATTTCCATGGTAATATCCATGGAATGGTTGGTAATATCCATGGAATGGTTAGTAATCAAGAACATCTCCTAGAGGAGATCAATTTAATATTGCAGACAAGTATATCATTAACAATGAGAATTTTATTAATGGTAATCGTATCAACAGTATTCAGGTGTACCTAAACATTTGATAGAAATATAAAAATATTTATATCCTAGGTACAATACTTTCTTTAAGCAACAAGAATATAAAATATCAAACCTAATATGCAAACCTAGAGTCTGGAGTTTTTGTCCTACTTGAGTTTCCTTCTATCGTTCATATGAAAACACCATTGTCTAAAAGACAAATTCTTCATCCTTTGATGTCTTTGAGTGCTCTTCGGTTTCTGCTGCATGTGCATGGTGTTTCTTCTTCTCCTTTTCTGTATCATGTTTGTGAGGACATTGTGCGGCATAATGTCCCATCTTCCTGCAATTGAAGCATTGAGCCTTTGACACATTCCTCTTATGATGTGGTTTCTTATACCTCCATGGACTTCTGTCTTCTCTTTCCTTTCTCTTATTCACTTGTGTTACAAGTGATTGGTTTTCCTCATCATCTACCTTTTTTTTCTTGGACATCAATCTAGTTTCCTCTTGAGAGCATTCTACCCATAATTTGTGAAACTTGGGTAACTTCCTTCTTTCACAAATTCCTTGGAAAAATGGGTCCCAAGAGGGAGGGAAACCATTTAATGTAGTGTTTACTAGTTCAACATATTCTACTAGATCTCCAATGGCAGCTAATTGGTCTTTGATCTGTGAGATCCTTGTAAAGAAGTTGGCTATCGTCTCTGACATGTTCATAGTCACATTTATGAGTTGATGTCATAGGGTAAGCTTATTACTGGTGTTCTTTATTTCTTAGAGTCTGGTTAGGGAATCAAACATCTACTTTTTAGTCTTTAGTTATGATACATTGGGTATCAGGTGATCCTTGATTGAGTCTGTCAATATCCTTTTGGCCTTGACTTCATTCTTCTTGAACTTTTCCTTTGCTTCCTCATCTTCGAGTTCTGGAAGCATCTTCTTGGTGTGATCCAATAATTCATTCTCTTCAAGAATGATTTGTATTCTATGCTTCCAGGATATGAGGTTATCTTCTCCATCGAATCTATCTTCAACTCACATACTGGTTGACATTTTCACCAGTAGAAACCCTAGCACTGAAAAACCTCAATTTTCCAAACTTCACCAAACTGCATGTTGAGGGTTTCAAGGGGTGCGCTAGGTTAGGGAACACTATTATGTGAAGGAATTATTCCCAACTTCCTTGGGATAGTGCTCAGCAATCTTAACAAAGTATTGCAGCTGCAAGGTGTTGCAAAGTGTCGTTGTAGAGATCTTCCTTCCAATGGTCAAACTGTTCTGAAGGTAACCAGCTCTGATACCATGTTAGATTTTCCTTATTTACAGAGCATTAGTGTTACTAGTGGTATTTTACTTCATTATAATTAACATATTTATCATGTACTGATTAGTAGAAACATAAACAAGAGACAGAAAAGAACACAAGAGATTTATCCTGGGAAAACCCCAAATGGGGGAAAAAACCAACAACCTTTCTTAGATAGATTATGTTCACAAAGAAATTCCAATCAAATAAACCCTAGAAAAAGTGATAGATTAATTAGAAATACCACCCCATCTGCAGCAGTACCACCATGCAAAGGTAGCATGCCTCCTCGGGGAATAACGCACAAGAGAGAGATACCAAAAGACTGAACAAGAATAAATTGTGCAGCTGCATCTATTGCGTCACCTCCTCCAAACTTGTGCCTTGCTTCTGTGTAGCTAGGAGAGTGTGAGTGAGTGAAAAAATGAGCCAAGACATCCTCTATTTATAGTCTTCCTGGCCACTAGACTGGGTCAGCTTCTTCTCTGGACATATGTCTTTTCATTATTACTTTATGCTTCTAGGCCAACTTCTCTTCTAGGGTATTTCAATATATGTTCAATGGATCTCTTGCTTCTGGAATCTTCTCTGCATCTAAGAATGGTAATCTAGGAGGAAAATATCCTCCCGCAACTACCAAAACATCAACAAGAGTTACATAACATGGACACCATGAGGGAAGGGGGAAAGGAAGTAAAGTTTCCTTTCCCAAGTGGACATAGGGAGAAACAAGGTTGAAGGAAAATCCTATGATGAGCCAGATGAGAGAAGGAAAGATTCCACAAAAGAGTGGAAGCCATGGATGGGGGTATATCCATGAAAATATATAAACGAAGTATAAAAGTGATGAAATCTCAAGCATGGGATACAAAAAAACATAGGTGGAGAAAAGGATGAACAAATGAGGGGGATCAAAGTAAGGGATGCAGGAATTCTTGCTAAAGTAGAAGAAGAAGTGCCTTGATGTATATAAAGGGTTGGGAGGAATCTAGCTTTGGAAGCTTACATTTATTACCTTTGAATTTGTTATTTCATGCGTGAAATATCTTGTCATCCAGTTTGAGTGTTGAGTAGGTTTGTATGTTAAAATAGCCATGAAGTGTCGATTGTTATATGTTAACATAAGTCTTTTATACTAGTGTAGTGTAGGTTTAAGGAAATATTTGAGGCATGGTTATGTGAACACTAAGGTTGATATCCTTAAATATCATGAACAATTAGAGATGTTGAATGTACATGTTCCTAAGGTTTTGTGTCATGGGTTGTATGTAAAATTCTCTTAAAGGAGCCATGAAAGTTTCATGATAACCTTAGTATGAACCAATTATTTGTTTCATGTTGAAAGATGGTACTAAAATACCTCCATGGTAAACTTGGTTCATGTTTAAAAAATGAAAAAGTGACCTAACCCATATTTGAATTAGGAATTAGGTAATACATTGAAGTGGTATTGTTCGATGAAAACCCTGGTTGAAAGGTTATTTCATTTTTGGAATGGAACCTTGGTGTGGAGGTTGTCAATGAAGTATGAATAATTCAATAAGAATTTGAGGGAACACAATATCATTTTGGTACCATGTGAAATGTTT
>ML788767.1:203530-217722 GCA_009831015.1 Picea engelmannii | reverse complement strand
ATAGGCTTCTCAAAGTACATTTTTCCTCGAATTGTTCCATACAATGTTGCAGTGAATTTTGACAATATTGTTGTCCACCAACTAGTTGCATAGCCATTGTATGTTTCATACTTCTTCTATGCTTGGAATGAAATTTGGTCATCATTGAAGATACATACATTGTTTACTGGTTCGGTGGGTGCTTCTTGTTTGTTGTTTCATCGGTTGATGCTTGTTGTTGTTTGGTTCAACTTCGCAAGCTCGATGACCTGCGCCTGCGGTTGGACCGGTTGGTGCTTGTTGCTTGCTTTTTTTTACTTCAACTTTTAAGGGTTGGAGTCCTACATGCGTAGTTGGAGATGGTTTTTTTTTACTTTGTGGGGTCCAAGTGTTGCACCCACAATTCGACTTACGTTTCTGTCGTTCATCATTTCGGAGTAAGTTTTGATGCCATAATTTCATTTCTATTCGTTGTTTGTTGTTCATTATTTGTAGTTTGCAAGTAAGAATGTTTGATTATTTCTATTGGCATGCTCGTCATATGTTTCTAGTTCCTTATGTTCTTGGGCTATAGTTTGGTAATCATTGGAGATACATATGGTGTTTACTGGTTCAGTGGTTGTTGCTTGTTCGTTGGTTCATTGGTTCGTCGGTTTCTACTTGTTGTTGTTTGGATCAATTTCGTGAGTTTGAGGTCATGGGGCTACAGCTGGGCCTGTTCGTGCTTCCTCGTTCGTTTGTTGCTTACTGTTTTCTTTTTTTTACTTTAGATTTGTAGGGTTGGGGTCCTACGCCAGAAGTTCGAGCTGGTTTTTTTTCACTTTGCAGTGTTCAGATCCTGCAGTCGTAAGTGTATTGGGTATGTGTTATATTCTTTGTGTTAATGTTTATTCCATTATTATAGTTCTTTGCATTTCAATAGATAACAGCAACATAAAGACAAGATCACTGAGAAATACACAATCACAAGAGACACGACATTTATCCTGGGAAACCCTCTAGGGGAAGAAAACCCATCAAAACTTCATTATTATAGATAGCCAATACAATGCCAAGAGATAACTCAAGCTAATACAAAATATCCTCTTCAAAAGATGCGCCACTCTCTCTCTCTTTCTTCTCCAACTTCAATTCTAAAACTTGTCTCTTAAATGAGCAAGTGAGTTGTGTGTTTAAGTGAGGCACTAGCCTCTTTATTTATACAAGACTGGCACGTATGAAGTGTCTCTTCACTGGCAGGGCCGACTTCTAAAACTGGGTGGTTATAACCACTTGTAATATATTCTAGGGCCTATTTAATATCTATTGGGGCCGACTTCTTATTCTGCCTATTATAATTATCATTTGACCAATATACAAAAGGGGATTTTGTCCTATTACAATAGCTGACATGATCAATCCACAATGGGGATTGATCCAATGAATAATACATCAGATAATAATAAGAATACACTTTTTCGTTACATTATTTCAACACTCCCCCTTAACAAGAAGGGTATTCTTCAACAGCATCAGGCGAGAGAGAGGTCTTCATCATCAGTGGCATCAGGAGGGCAGCATCATTAATATCATATTGGAGCACTGACTGGCATATCTATAAATCATTGGAAGTTTTCTTCATTGGCAGGCATCGTCAATCTCAAAGGAATGCAATCATCATCTTCATCAATATGGATTAGTATAAAACTAATACATCATCATCATCATAGAACGAGGATGGCTCATCATCATCATACTAGAATGGCTTTATGTCACAACTATCAAGCCAGAAGCATATTTCTAGTCTCATCTCACAGTCTTTCTTTACGACACAGCTATAACGTTGGAAGCAAGATACTCATCCTGCTTTACGTCACAACCATAAGTTCGGAAGCAGGATGCTAGACTAGCTTTACATCACAGCTATCCTCATCTCATCATCTTGCTTTACGTCACAACCATAAGGTCGGAATCAAGGTATACGTCCTGCTTTACGTCACAACCATCAGGTCGGAAGCAGGATACTAGATTGGCTTTACGTCATAGCTATCTAGCCGGGAGCTCAGTACTAGTATAATCACATCTTCTTGATTTACGTCACAACCATAAGGTTGGAAGCAAGGTATACATCCTGCTTTATGTCACAACCATAAGGTCGGAATTAGGGTACTAGACTTGCTTTACATCGCATTTGTACATCTAGAAGCATAGTACTAGTCATATCACATCATCTTGATTTACGTCACAACCATAGGGTCGGAAGCAAGGTATACGTCTTGCTTTATGTCACAACCATCAGGTTGGAAGTAGGGAATATCTCATCACAACAACTACTCCCCCTTTCGAAGAAGGTCCTTTCGAACTATGCCAAGCTTATCTCGGAAGTACTCAAACTTTACACGAGATAGGGGCTTGGTCAACACATCAGCAACCTGTTCATCTGTGCTAATGTACTAGAACTTTATGGCTCCTCTCTGCACCATGTCATGGATGTAATCATATCGGATCTCTATGTGCTTTGACTTATCATGAAATACAGGATTCTCTGTCATATTTATGTAGCTTTGGTTGTCACATAGGATCGAGGTTGTTTCCATCTCTAGGTCAAATAGACTGGTTAGTAAATTTTGAAGCCATATAGCTTTGCAGCTAGCAAAACACGCAACAATGTATTCTACTTATGTTGTGCTGAGAGCAATGTCGAATTGCTTCCTACTTTGCCACAAGATCATGGTTGATCCCAAACTGAAACAACATCCAGAAGTGCCTTTCCTATCAGCAATGCTTCCTGCCCAATCTAAATCAGTGTATCCACTCAATGTGAAATCATGATCTCCTTCATAACTGAGACCACAATCTAATGTACCCTTAAGGTACCTCATCACATGTTTTGTAGCCACAAGGTGAACATGTCTGGGCTCTACCAGAAACTGACTCAAGTTGTTGATGGGAAAACAAATGTCTGGTCTGGTGTTCGTCAGGTACATCAGCGATCCAATAATCTTTCTATACAAGGTGGCATCAATCAATTCTAACGAAGTGTCGACCAACAACTTCAGTTTCACTTCCATGGGTGTATTCATGGGATTGCATTCCAACATGTCGAATCTCTTCAAGATTTCAACTGCAGATTTCCCTTGGTTAAGGTAGATTCTCTCTAGACTCTACCATACCTCAAGACCTAAGAAATAATGCATTAGGCCAAGGTCTTTCATTTCAAATTCTGAGGCAAGTCTCTTCTTACATCCGGTGATGAGATTTTCTTTTCCAATTAAGAATAAGTCATCCACATATAGCAATAATATTACTATCTCATTGTTCATAACCTTGAAGTAGAGGTTAGAATCTACTTTACTCTTGGTAAAGCCAAAGCTCGTCAAGAAACTATCTATATGGCCATACCAAGCTTTGGGAGCTTGCTTCAATCCGTATAAGGCTTTCTTCAATTTACAGACATGAGACTTCCTATCTTCAACTTCAAATCCTTGAGGTTTCTCTATATAAACTTCCTCTTCGATGACACCATTTAGAAAGGATGTCTTTACGTCCATCTGGTGTAACTTCCACTTCATATTAGCTGCAAGGGTTGTGATGGTTTTGATCAAAGTGTATCTAGCTACAGGAGCGAATGTCTCTTCATAGTCAATGCCTTTTTTCTGAGAAAATCCTTGAGCGACGAATCTTGCTTTATATTTTTCAATACATCCGTCAGCAGCATGTTTTATTTTGAAGAGCCATTTGGAGGATACCACATCTTTACTCTTCGGTCTCTGAACTATTTCCCATACATCATTCTTGATTATGGATTGGTATTCCTCTGTCATGGCATCTGCCCATTCTTTCATCTGAAAGGCTTCTTCAAAGCTGGTAGGCTCCTTCTCTAGGAGGTCACACATCAAAGTCGTATAACTAGAAAATGGCTTTGGTCTTTTCACCTGTCTCATGGTTCCTTGGGGAACACCATACTTCTCCCCATATTGAATAATATCTTTCGCCCAAGCTATCTTTCTTTTATGGAGTATTGTCATCTGAGGTGGTTCTTGAAATTCCACTATATCATGATCTTCTAGAATTTCCTCATGAGGGGAAATTACGTCTTCCCTCATTGGTTTTGTGGCTCTGGGAACCTCCCTCTCTGCAATTCTGGGGATTACGGGTTCCTCTTCATATACTTCTTTAATATGGCATCTTCTTGATTTCTTGAGCGCTGCATCTTCATCAAAGGTCACATCCCTACTGATCTCAATGTGGTGTTGAACTGGTATATAAATTCTGAAGTCCTTGGAGACCTCATAGTATCCCACAAATATTCCCTTCTTTCCTGAAGGTTCCAGCTTGTTTCTCTTCTCTTTCGGTATATCAATAAATACTGGGCAGCCAAATATTTTGAGATGGATTACTTCTAGCTTCTTTCCGGTGAACATCTCTTCCAGGGTCTTCAACCCAAGTGCACTATGGGATAATCGGTTTTGCACATAAACAACCGTCATTGTTGCTTATGCCCATAAGCACATAGGAAGATCTTGATCACAGATCATAGTCTTCACAACTTCCATTATCGTTATGTTCTTTTGTTCAGCTATACCATTTTTTTGGGGATTGTAGGGAGTAGTGAGTTCCCTCTTGATCCCAACATCTTTGCAGAAGTTCATGAACTCTTTTGAGGTGTATTCTCCTCCATTATCTGACCTGAGTATCTTAATTTTTCTTTCGGAAAGATTCTCTATCAAGGCTTTGAATTCCTTGAACTTGTTGAACACTTCATCTTTAGATTTCAAGAGATACACCTAGGTCTTACGAGAATAATCATCAATGAATGATACATAGTATACATACCCGCTAATGGAGGCCGATAGCGTTGGGCCACACACATCTGAATGAATGAGTTCTAGGACTCCTTCTTTTTTGTCTCTCTTCAGAAAAGGGTTCTTGATGTTCTTCCCTTGTGCGCATCCATTGCATACGCCTTCATGGTCAACCTTAAGTTCTGGTAAACCTGTGACCGCTTTGCATATGTATGGTAGCACCTTGTAGTTGATATGAGATAATATTCTATGCCAAAGTTCACATGAGTTTTCAATGGCATGGGCCATGGCAGTTTCTGAGTGACCCTTTAGTCTATACAAGCCATTTTCTTCACTTCCAATGATGATTGCTTCATTTATGGTTTCTCCTTTAGCCCACATAAGAAATTCTCCATCTATAAAAGAAACTTTGTAGCCTTTCTTTTCTAAAGATGAAATGGAGAGTAGGTTCTTTTTCAAAGTTAGTACATATAGTATGTCCTTCATTTTTAATGAATTCCCTGAATTCAGTTTGTAGTTTGATTCTCCCACTCCCTTCATGGGATATTAGTAATTATCTCCAAGTGTCACTTTCTGAGAAAACTTATTTTCTGAAACACAAGAGAGAATGTTTTTCTGACCTATCATGTGCTTGGAGGCACCACTATCAATGAGCCACGTGTCCTCTCCATGTGTTACCTATCCTGAGAGGGCCGAGATTAAGACATAGTCTTTGATCTGTTCTCTTATCATCTTTGCAGGTGGTTCTTCATCTTCGACTACATGGGCATGGTGCCTCTTATGTTTCCTCTTGTATTCTTCTCATTTAGCTGGACATAATTTTGCAATGTTTCCCATCTCGTCACAATGATAGCATTGTACAGATGAGTAGTCTCTTTCCCTTCGTTGTCCTCTCTTCTGAAATCTCCTTGGATGAGATTCTTTATTATTGAATATGTTTGGCGGTTGAGGCTCTTTATGAGTCTCCTTGTGGAAGTAGGGTTTCTTCCTTCCTCTTTTGGTGTGAGTAGTTATGGATTGATCATCATCTCTTGCTATTAACCCTTCATGGTTAGCTACTCTTGTTTCTTCTTAAATGCATTCTTCCCATAGACTATCAAACTTTAGTTTCTCCGTTCTGGCACATATCATTTGGATGAATGCATCCCAAAGTCTTGTGAGACCATTTAGGGCCATCATTATGAGCTCATCTTCGTCTATGGTGTCTCCAATCGCTTTTAACTATTGTTTGAATTCTGAAACTCTAGAGAAATATTCTTGGATCGTTTCTCCTTTATGCATCCTCGTATTCTTTAGTTGAGTTCTTAGATTCATCTTCCGGTTTATGTTCTTTCCTTCGTACAGTCTACTTAGGGCATCAAACATTTATTTTGGAGTGTTCTTTGATGACACATAAGGAATCAGGTGGTCTTTGATTGAATCTGCAATGATTCTTTGGGCCTTGATTGTGTCATTTTGATGCTTTCCTTTCTCTGTGGCATCTTCAGGTTCCATCACTTCTTCTTTGATGAATCTTGCAAGGTCATTCTCTGCAAGGATCAGGTCAATCCTATACTTCCAGGCATGGAATTTTTCCATGCCTTCCAGTTTTTCAGCAAGCTTCGTGCTTGCAGACATCTTTTACCTGGAGCTAGGAAAATGACCAAAACATGAAAGTGCTCAAAATCAAATTTTGAGCTTACCAGGAGATGCGCTTGTCTAAGGAGAGTAGCCTTGTGTGCTTGGATCTGAGAAAATCCAAATTTTATCCTTCCAAACTTGATCTATAGATTTCTGGAATGGTGCTTCTGGTTTTCTAGTACTTCTGGTACTCTGGTACTTCTGGTACTCTGGTACTTCTGGTACTTTTGGTTCACTGGTTTTCTGGTACTTCTAGTACTTTTGTGAAACTAGGGTTTCACTTTTCGGGAGATCCACCCACTGAAAAGGTGTGTTGATGATGCCAAAGTAATCCTTGAGGGAGGGCGCACTTTTCTAGATGGTTTTGGGGATGAAAACATTCACCATCAAAAAGCCCTAATTTGCATGTACGACAACAATGACATTTTTCTCTTGTGAAAGAGGCTCTCTTTAGCTTCGCTCTGATACCATGTTAATTTTTATGCCATTATTATAGTTCTTTTCATTTCAATAGATAACAGCAACATAAAGACAAGATAACTGAGAAATACACAATCACAAGAGACACAACATTTGTCCTGGGAAACCCTCTAGGGGAAGAAAACCCAACAAAACTTCCTTATTATAGATAGCCAATACAATGCCAAGAGATAACTCAATATAATACAGAATATCCTCTCCAAAATATGTGCCACTCTCTCTCTTTCTTCTCCAACTACAATTCTGAAAATTGTCTCTTAAATGAGCAAGTGAGTTGTGTGTTTAAGTGAGGCGTTAGCCTCTTTATTTATACAATACTGGCACGTGTGAAGTGTCTCTTCATTGGAAAGGTTGACTTGTCAAACTGGGTGGTTATAACCACCTTTAATATATTTTGGGGCCTCTTTAATATCTGTTGGGGCTGAATTCTTACTCTACCTATTATAATTATCATTTGACCAATCTGCAAAAGGGGATTTGGTCCTATTACAATAGCCGACATGATTAATCCATAATGGGGATTGATCCAATGAATAATACATCAGACAATAATAAGAGTACACTTTGCAATTACCTTATTTCAACACTTTGTAGGTCATGTAGCTGCATTTTTTATGCCTCGGGACCACATTATATTTAGGTGGGTTTTTGGCACATGGTTTCTTTGTCGATGGTTTTCTATTTCTGGTTAAGGAATTAGGATTTTGGACTAATCCAGGTCATTGGGTTAGGGTTTTGGATGTCATTGGCTCCTATATGTATTTTGTATTGTCAACATTGTAACATGATGAATAATATAGAATATGTTGGTTTTCTTGGTTTGGGTTTCCAGGGGGGTAATCTCTGTGTAATGTTTGTATTTTCCATTGTATCTTTTCTATTCCTTTACTGGATCTATTTGCAGTAGATATTGTACAAGGTTAAAATCTACATTTGGTATCAGAGCTTTATTGGCTTTAGGGGGATGCCTTTGTGTTCAAGGGTTTGGCTTAGGACTTTGATAATCTTTGTTACAGTGGGAGATCTATAGTATTGATTTTTCAAGTGAAAAGAAATGGAAAGCAATTCGAAGATGGGGATTGAGAATTTTAATGGGAAACTTTTTGAGCTATGGAAGCTCAAGATGGAAGATCTGTTGGTGGACAAATATCAGTGGATTGTGGTAGATCCAGGTACTGCACCTACAGGAACTTATGTAGATGACTGGAAAAAGTTGGATTGGAAGGCAAAGAGCACAATCTGACTATGTCCCTCTGATTTAGTATTATTGAATGTGTCAGAGGAAGCTACAGCCAAGGATTTATGGGAAAAGTTGGGGAAGTTGTATCAGTCTAAGTCCCTAGTAAATAAACTATTCCTGAGAAAGAAGTTGTATAACCTGAGGATGAGAGATGGAGACTCGATGGTAGAGCATTTGAACGCCTTCAATACTATGGTAAGTCAGTTAGTATCTGTTGAGATTAAAATTTCAGATGAAGATAAATGTATCAGTTTGTTGTGTTCTTTACCAGAATTGTGGGATAGTCTGGTTGTGGCCATAGGTAGTAATACAACTTCCTTGAAGTTTGAAGAAGTGGTCTCATCCTTGTTGTCAGAGGAGATGAGACAGAAGAATTTGGAAGGACATAGCAAATATTCATTATTTTTAAGAGGACATTCCCAGGAAAGAAATAGATCTAATTTCTCAAGTGGGAGATCTAATTCCAAGGGTAGATCTAAATCTCCTGGAAATTTTGTAAGGGTATGTTGGAGATGTGGAAAACAAGGGCACTATAAGATGAAGTGTAGATCCAAAGTTGAGAAAAAGAAGGGATCTGAAGAATCTTCTTCTACAGAAGAAAAGACCTCCAAGGAAGAAGGAGGGGATGTGTACTTGGCCTCTTCAAGAACACATGTAGATCATGAGGCATGATTAGTTGACTCTGGTGCATCCTTTCATATGACTCCCCACAGAGAGTGGTTCTGCGAATATGAAAGGTATGATGGAGGTATTGTTTTCTTAGGTAATGATTTGACAACCAGAATCATAGGAAGAGGAAGAGTCAAGTTGAGTCTCATATATGGAAGGATTATAACACTGCCTGGTGTTCTGCACATCACAGGTTTGGCCAAAAATTTGATTTTTGTAAGAAAAATGGACGATGCAGGGGTAAAAATGAGTTCGAGGAGGAATGGTGTTGTTGAGGCGAGTTCGGTTTGGAACTATGTATAAGGTGCAAGGAAGCACTATTAGTGATGGGTGTAATATTTCCATTGTTCCTGATATTGGAGTTGAAGAAGAAAGAACTCCTATAGTCTCTAGAGAAAAGGTTATGTTGTGGCATCAAAGACTGGGGCATATCGGAGAGAAGGGTCTTCGACTACTACATGGTAAATTTATGGTTGAAGGTATGTCTAACTGCTCTCTGGATTTTGATTTCTGTGAACATTGTCTATATGGGAATCAAAATCGGGTAAGATTCCCCTCTGGTGCAACGAGGGCAGAAGGAATTTTATAGTTAGTTCACAGTGATGTTTTTGTACCTGTGTCGGTCCCATCATTGGGAAAATCTATGTACTATGTCTCATTTATAGATGAATTCTCGAGGAAGACATGGATATATTTCCTCAAGAATAAATCTAAAGTCTTTGACAGGTTTAAAGAGTTTAAGGCTCTTGTTGAGAATCAAAAAGAGAAAAGAATTAAGGTGTTGAGGACAGATAATGGAGGAGATTTCTGCGAAAATGAATTTGAATAATTTTGTAAGAAGTGCAGTATAGAAAGGAAGAAGACTGCTCCATATACACCTCAACAGAATGGAGTTGCAGAAAGGATGAACAGGACGTTGATGGAAAAAGAAAGGTGCATGCTCAGTGGTGTTGGGTTAGGGAAAGAATTTTGGGAAGAGGCAGTGGGTATTGCATGTTACCTGGTCAACAGATCATCCTCATCAGTGTTGGATGACAAGACTCCACAAGAGGTATGGACTAGTAAGGAACCTTCTCTCACACATCTCAAGTTTTTTGGCTACGATGCATATGTTCATGTTCCAAAGGCAAACATGAGTAAGCTAGATAAGAAGGATGAAAAGTGTATCTTTATTGGATATAAAGATGGTCTCAAAGGTTATAAGCTTTCAAACCCAGAAACTAATAAGGTGGTGTATAGCCGAGATGTGGTATTTAGAGAAATGAAGGATGTTGTTAAACAGGAAGCCCTAACAAGTAAGGAAGAACCAAATAAATATAGTTTTTGATTTAAAGGATGATGAATCAGACTCTACAGAAGAACATGAATTAGAAAAATAAGATCCTCATACTCTAGTATTGAGGAGATCGGATCGAGGAAGAAGGCTACCGGAAAGGTATAGTCCATCTGATTTTCGTTCAAATTTTGCTTTGTCTATTACTGATGATGATCCTATAAATGTCAGGGAGGAAGTGGATTCAGAGGATAGAAATCTATGGAAAAGGACCATGGAAGAAGAAATGGCATCTTTGGATAATAATGAGGCTTGGGATCTAGTGGAGTTGCCAACTGGAAGAAATCCCATTCATAGAAAATGGGTATTTAAAAAGAAGTTGAATGCAGAAGGAAAAGTGGAGAAATACAAAGCTCAGTTAGTAGCAAAGGGTTATTCCCGGGTTGAGGGAATTTATTTTGGTGAGATTTTTTCTCCTGTTGCCAAGTTAACCTCCATAATATTTTTGTTATCTATTGTTGTTGCATTTGATTTTGAAATAGAAAAAAATGGATGTGAAGACAGCATTCCTACATGGGGATCTGAAAGAAGAAATCTATATCAAGCAACCAGAAGGTTATGTTGTGAAGGGAAAGAAGGAGTTGGTATGCAAGATGAAAAAGTCCCTGTATGGTTTAAAACAATCACCAATAATGTGGTATCAAAATTTTGATACTTATATGCAGGGACTTGGCTTCACAAGAAGCAAAGAAGATCACTGTGTGTATTTTAAATTAATTTGTGATCATTTGATTTATTTGGTCTTATATGTGGATGACATGTTACTGATAGGAAACAATAAAGATATTATCCAGGATGTGAAAACTCAGTTGTCCTCTAAATTTGACATGAAGGATCTCGGTGCTTCAAAGTTCATTTTGGGCATGGAAATTAAAAGAGATCGTAAAAGGAGGAAACTCTGGTTAAATCAGAGAAAATATGTCCAGACAATATTACAGAGGTTTAATATGCAGGAATGTAAACTGGTCAAGGTTCCTATTCCTGTTGTTGTAATGTTATTTGCAGATCAGTGTCCCAAGACACATGAAGAAGAGGAGGACATGTCTCATGTTTCATATGCGAGTGTAGTTGGTAGTTTTATCTATGCAATGGTCTATACTAGACTGGAAATTATACATGCAGTGGGAGTTTTGAGCAGGTATATGTCAAAACCAGGGAAGGAGCATTGGACAACAGTAAAAAGGGTTTTCAGGTATTTGCGTGGCACTGCTAGCTATGGATTGTGCTATGAAGGAAGACCAGGATTGGACAGAGTGGTGGATATACATGGTTTTGTGGATGCAGACTAGGTTGGAGATTTGGATCGTAGGAGATCTACAAGAGGGTATGTGTTTAACCTGTTTGGAGGAGCAATAAGTTGGATGAGAAAAAGACAGGTTGTAGTGGCACTTTCAACTACAAAAGATTAATACATGTCAGCCACTCATGCAAGTAAGGAAGCAATATGGTTACAAAGATTGTGTTCAGGTATTGGGTTGGTACAGCAAGATGTAAGGATAGAGTGTGACATTTAGAGTGCAATTTTTATGGTGAAGAACCTTGCTTATCATTCAAAGACAAAGAACATTTATGTTCAATATCACTTTGTGAGAGACATGATTGAAGAAAATAAAGTATCACTAATGAAGGTGGACACTTTGAAGAATGTTGCAGACTCATTAACAAAATCTGTGAGCACTGAGAAGTTCTCTTGGTGTAGAAGAACCATGGGCATTGTTGCCCTGGATTGTTGACTATGTAACCTTGTAACCCCATGTATGCAAAGAAAACAACAAGTGGGAGAATGTTGGGTATGTGTTATATTCTCTGCATTGGGACCGCATTTTTTCTGCCTCAAGACGGCATTATATTTAGGTGGTTTTTCGGCACATGGTTTATTTGCCGATGGTTTTCTATTTTCGGTTAAGGAATTAGGGTTTTGGACTAATCCAGGTCATTGGGTTAGGGTTTTGGATGTCGTTGTCTCCTATATTTATTTTGTATTGTAAACATTGTAACATGATGAATAATATAGAATGTGTTGGTTTTCTTGGTTTGGGTTTCCAAGGGAAAAATCTTTGTGTAATGTTTGTATTTGCCATTGTATATTTTCTGTTCCTTTACTGAATATATATTTGTAGTAGATATTGTACAAGGTTAAAATCTATAAAGTGGACCTGCGGTTCTATCGTTTTTTGTGTCTGGCGAAGTCGAGATCTGGTGCCTGTCCCATGCCCGCCTATCCTACTCTTAAATGTTTCTCCAATTATTTTTCCTAGCTCTAGACCATACCTACATGTATTTCCAAAATGTTCTTGTAGAAGAAAAGGATACTAAGATGGTGCTATCAAGAGTGGTGTTCCGTGGATTGCAAATTGCAGTATTCAGTTTCTATAATGTTTGGCGTGCACCATTGTTAGCATAATGAATGTGTTCTCAAATGCATCACACCATTTACATTTGGACGAAACCATTATCATTCTAGGATACTTCAGTTTTGACATGATACAAAATAGTGGCATAACAAATAATTGGACAACTACATGTGCCATTACAATGTCTGTTGTCTTTTTTTTAAGATAAAACATGTGCAAAACACACTTATTAACCATATATGGTGAAATGCACCCATATCATAATATAGTCTCTTTATCCTGTACACAGACTGGTGCTACCATGATACAATTTGTCTTGCATTTGAAATATGAGATGTACATAAAAGATACTGCAAAATTATATTTCCATGTCTCAAATCATATCTGGACACTTTGTTGCATAAAACCAAAATCATTCAGCTATGGCCATGCAATTTCTTAATATTTTCTGGCTTGTAATATATTTTGGGCAGGAAAAAATTTATATAATTACAACCATGGATGGAGAAACTCAAAGGTTCATGTTTCTAACTATATTTTATTCTATTCATTGATTCTCATTTAGTGTATGTACATATTACTTGTTCTCCCCTGCATACCAGCTTCCATTCATGTTCATTGTATTTTGTGCATTCCCACATTGAAACAAACAGAATAGATGGAGAAAACGAAGGAGTCTTTACCGTAGGTGTAGAAGAGGAGATACAAAGGTACATGTTTGTACTATTATTTCATATTCCATTGTTTTCTATTTCATTTATTTTTTGTATAAGTGTTCACCAAATTTATTGTATGTAGATATTGTGTATCTTCCTACATAATAACTTATCTTCATGTCCTTCGTATTTTATGTTCCGCTACATTGAAATGAATCAAACTCTGTTTATTTTTTTTGCATGTCTTCCTGCATACCAACTTCCTTCATGTCCATTGTATTTTTCTTTACTGATACATTTAAACAAAGAGAGTGGCTGGAGAAGACGATGGACTCTTTGTCGCGAATGTGGAGGAGCAGTTACAAAGGTGCATGCCTCTACTCTTATTTCATATTCCAGTGTTTAGTATTTCATTTATTGTCTTTATATTTGTTCTAATTGTTCTACTGCTTTGTACCTATTTTACTATATGCAGATACTATGTATCTTTCTACATAGCAACTTATCCTCATGTGAATTGTATTCTCTTTGTTGCTACATTAAAATAAATAGAATTGTATTTCTTTCTTTTACATGTCTTTCTGCATACTAACTTACCTTTATGTCCACTGTATGTTCGACGTTGCTACACTGAAATAAACAGATTGGTTGGACAAGAAGATGAATTCTTATATGCCACAGCAAAGGGGGTTGTAGTACAATCTTTGAAAAGGTATACCAAATGCGCTAGTAAATCAAACACACAAAATGGGTGGGTGCATATAATATTGGACTAGAAAACGATGATTTGGAAACAATGGGCCTTTTTTGAGACTTCCCACTTCCAAACATTGCCCTCCCCATTTATAATTTTCCCACATTCTATTATCCCTTTTGTTTCCCTCTTCTATACTTAACCGAATTCCCCTTTGTTTTCCTCGTCTATTTTCGCTTTCTGGTTTCTTTTCTTATTCGTCTTTCCGAAAATGTCTAGGTGCATAGGCTGGCAGACTCTCGGGTTCACATTTATACTCATGCTTCTATATCACGACTCCGACCGATGGTTTCCTCATTCCATACTTAGCCACTTTTTCGATC
>ML788767.1:159690-196231 GCA_009831015.1 Picea engelmannii | reverse complement strand
AATAAAGGGAAATTTCCAGTTATGCTCTTCAAAAATATAACAAAGAAAAGAGATGTTAAATAAAGGATCTTTCGCACAACCCAAGAAACATTTGTAACAAAATTGTGAACAGACATAGTACATGATCTCAAGAAACTAACTAGCTCTACCACTATTGTGCATATACATCTACAATTTCATCCTCACTTTGCTCATACAAATTGCCTTCACCAATTTTCTGTAGTTTTTCTTTTTTTTTTGTTGTGCAATTGTATATTATATTTTTCAATAGATTAACTACTATGATCACGTGCCCAAGTTAAGGGTGTTTTGGTTGCAGAGAATGCGTACTCGACCCCCTTCGAGCCTGTATGTGCCAAATGAAACTCTCATGCTTCTTCTTTCATAAATGATGATACAATTGATTGTCTGCGATGCAGTAAAAAATTCCCTTACATATATAGACACTACCTCAATGCTTCCATCCGAACCGTGGGCAACACAATCATACATTGTACAATTAGACAGCCTCTGTTACAAGATGTGCTTCTTGGGTTAGCAGAATTTCCATATGAAGTATACCTACAGAAAAAGGAAAAAAGTGTCTAAATGTTGCGAGACTTTTGGATACATAGCAAATTTACCTTAAATGAGGACAATGCAATATTGCATATCCACTGAAAA
Organism: Picea engelmannii; assembly: GCA_009831015.1. Classification (NCBI taxonomy): domain Eukaryota; kingdom Viridiplantae; phylum Streptophyta; class Pinopsida; order Pinales; family Pinaceae; genus Picea; species Picea engelmannii. The sequence goes on along the minus strand of ML788767.1, from coordinate 195,568 downwards.
AAAAAATAATAAAAATAAAAAAATAAAAAATCATATCAAGCTTTGGCAGGAAACGAAAAAATCTCATGTGTCTCTGTAATTTTTATTCAATACCCAGATGAATGTTCGTCGGACTTGAGTTCTTCAGAGTTTACATCTATGGATGTAAAATTTTCTTTCTAGAGATTTGTCTCTTTTTGTTTCGCTTGAAAAAACAAGGAGAATCTAACTACAAATCAAATCGTTGTTGTTATTTTGATGTTTTTTTGCATCTTCCAGTAAGAATTTTGTATAATTGTTGGGTTGTCCAAATGAAAAAAAAAATGGTGGCTAGTTGTGGATTTGTTGGAGGAGTATTCACCTTTTTGGGTGCCCAAATTGGAAAAATGTTTTCCAACTATATAGCCATGGCAAGATTTCTGCATTTTTTGGGTACCCAAATAAAAAAAGAAGATAATCTCCAACTATAAATTTATGGTATGATATGTGCATTTTCTCGATTCCCTAATTGAAAAAAAAGGACTCAACATGATTTGAAGCATGGGCTTGAGATCTTCAGAACTCACTATAGAGATTGGGGATTTCGGGCATTGGAATTCATACAAGCAAGTGCATTTATTGTTGATGTCCAAGCACATAATATTGTTCAGTACAGAAATGGAAAGCATGAGGAAAAACCCCATACAAAGTATCCAACTTTGAATAACTCAAGCCCATCCTTTGAACTATAGAAATGGTTTGCTCCTCTGGGCAGAACCATCGGGCATTTCCAATAATAGTGGAAATTCAGCATTGTTAAAACTGGTAGTGATAGAACATGGCACTATCATAAGCAAATGTCCATAGTGATATTGATTCATGGTAAAATAGTAATCAACAAGTTTCGTGTTCCCCATTTGGGGGTTTGGTTATAGCTGGGATACAATGGCGAAGCTCTGTTGTTTTTGTGTTGTCTTGTGTTTGGCAGACTTTTGTTCATATCTCATGGCCCCGGTTATTTTCTCATGGGAACATGTACCAGATGTAAAATAAAACCAATATCATGTGTATTTTCTTTTTATATATCAAAGTGTTTTATGCATAGTTCTATGCGTACTACTCTATGGACCCTTGTGGGATCTCACTGTTGATTAAGGTTGGTTGTCATTGATGTCAACCCTTGAAGAAATCCCCGCAGCACAAAGGTTTGGATAATGGACCCAATATTGTTTGATGTAAAAATGACTCATTATTGTCTTGTCATGGTTGATAAGAAGTAAATATGGATGAAATCCAAAGTGGTCCCCTTATGGTGAAATCTTTGATGGGAAGACGCTTTGTGGAGTAAGAGAACCCATGCTTAATTGTGGAATAATGAGATGAAGGACAGTGAATTTGTCGAGGAAACTATCCTAGATGGATAGTGCTTGTCATTCCATTTTCGGTGGTATGTGAGCGTCGCATAACTCCTCACGGTTAGAGAGTTATGAGCATATGAAGTTGGAGAACCCTCATGAGTCTTATAGAAGCCCCCAAGAGTCAAAGTGTTTTGCAAAAGAAATTATTTTAAATGAAGAAGCCCTAAAATAAGGAAAGTGTAAGGCTACATGAAGATATAAATAAGAGACAAAGCTCACTCATAAAAACACACTTGTACATATCTATTTTCTTGTGTAAAGATTCTTGTAAATACTTATGGATACATCTGAAGAGGCGAACGTCTGAAGTAGTATGAAGGGTTGACAGTGAAATTCTCGGATTTACAGAAAACACTATTTTTCTGAGGCATACGCGGGTTGTTTGTGTATAGGGTGTGTATGTACGCAGGTTGGATGTGTATAGGGTGAGTATGTATGTGGGCTAGCTGTGTATAGGGTGAGTACATGTTGATAAAGCTAAGAAACTTGAGAAGATGAATATGCAGTGGTTCTAGATTACGAGATCAAGCTCCCAGGAAGGTCTAGAGTGCTCAGATACATCAGATCCATCCATTGGTTCAAAAGGTATGTCTTATTTCTATGAATAGTTGGATTTTGATGTATGCATGAGGAATGGAAATGGAGATTTAAGGATTCTCCATAGAGAAACTAGTGGTTGCATGGGATATTTTGTATAATTTATATCTACATAAATACAGTGTTGGTATATTTATCATTGATACTTCTTGTTGAGGCACATCTTGTATTTCTTGGCATATGGCTAAAAGTTTTTATGGTACATGGTTGAGATCTTGTATTTATTGATGTATTGAGAACTCGAATATCAGAAAGGGGTTCATGACTAAGATCATGTGAGGGATATTATACTTGTTCATGATTACACATACCTATATGGCACATGACTAGAGAGAGACAAACTTGTCTTTGAGTAGAGGTTATGTATGAGGATGCATGCACAGGGTACAGTTACAATCTTGATACACTGACAGGTTACAGATCTATGTGAAATAAGTTACAGAGGGTCAGAATTTTTCAAGTGAAAGGAAACCCTAGTTTCAGAAGGCATACGCAAGCTTCATAACATATAGGGTGTGTACATACATAGGCTCAATCACTATAGGTCATGTATCTGTTGTATTTTTGTGGATACATGTTCAGTTCAGGTACAAATTGATTACAGAGAAGTTGTACAGATTGGATACAGGTCAGTGGTACAAGTTGATACAGTTGTACAACACTATATCTCACAGTGACAGGTTGACAGTGGTTCCATCATTCTACTTCTACTTCAAGATGGCGGGACGGAGCAAATACAGGTGGTTGTAGCCACCTTCCGATTGTAGCCGAAGAACATAGGGGATTGTACCCTCCTTCTGGTAGTAGCCAGATAATTGGGGAGTTGGAGCTTCCCTCAGGTCGTAGCCTGAGAAACTAGGGGGTTGGAGCCTCCTTCCAGTTGTAGCTTGAAAACAAAGGAAGTTGGTGCTTTCAATGAATGTAATTCTTCAAGACATATAAGAAAAAACATTCTGTGGTTTTCTCTCGATTTGGGTTTACACATAAAACATTGGTGTATTGTGTATGTGTGTGATTATTTATTTCTTATTGCTCATTATTGGATAATAATTATACATTGATATAACATTTGAAGAAAAAGGATTATAATTATGCTATTATTGATTCACCCCCCCTCTCGGTAATCCAACAATTGGTATCAGAGCAGGTTCCTTCAGAAATAATTTTAACCACTGAAAGGTAGATCATGGAGAGTACCAACTCATATAAAAATGGAATACCACAGTTTGATGGACAGAAGTATGTTTTTTGGAGCATAAGGATGAAGACACATATACATGCACAGGGATTTCAAGTTTGGCGATCAATTGTAGATGGATACACAACACGAACAATTCCACCAACAAATGATAAAGCAGTAAAACTCAGTGAGAAAAATTCTAAAGCCACAAATGCACTTTTCAATGGTCTCAGTGATACGGTATTCACCGAAGTTGCACACTGTAAATCCGCTAAAGGGATTTGGGACAAGCTTCAAAATATTTATGAAGGAGATACAAAAGTCAAAGCTTCAGACTTACAGAGATCAGTTCAAACAACTAAAAATGAAGGAAGATGAAGATATCACAGCCTACTTCTTACGAGTCGATGAAACAGTGAATGCAATCATAGGATTGGGAGAAGAAATTGAAGAATCTGTAATTGTTCAAAAGATACTAAGATCTCTTCCTATGAGATTCAACCCTAAGATATCAACACTAGAAGAAAGATTGGATCTATACTCAATAAGCATGGGCGAACTGCATGGAATCTTCAGAGCATATGAAATGAGAACTGAGCAGGAAAATCCAGATGTAAAAGAAGCAACCTTCAAGGAATCCAAAAGATCAAAGAAAAATAAAAAGGAACAAGAAGAATATAGTAGCAGCAGTGACGTCTCGGAAGATGATGAATAAGTGGCCAACTTCGTCAAAACACTGAACAAAATAACCAACGGTAGGTATAGAGGTAAGCTCCCTTTAATTTTTTTTAATTGTGATGGTATTGGTCATTTTTCTAACAAATGTCCTCATAAGAAAAAGAGAAATGATGAAGGTTACTCAAAAGGCAAACACACATATAAAGGCAAAAGAACTACAAAGAAAGTTTTCAAGAAAATATTATACACCAAAGAAGACATCTCATCATCAGATGAAGATGAATTCAGTGACAGTGAAACAGGAAGAGTTCTATTCATGGCAGTAAAAGACTCTGACAAAGAAGACTCCGAAGAAGAATATGAAGAAGCCGAAGAAGAATGTGAAGAATTCGAAGAAGAAATTGAAGAGGCAGAAGTTGACTATCGAGAAGAATTAATGTGTGCCATAGAAGTTATCAAAAGAAAAAAGAAGAAAAACAAGAAACTACAAGCATAACTAGACAAGAAAAAGGACACTTGAGAACTAGAACAAATGATCACAAAATTGAAGGTTTAAATAGAAGAAGATAAAACAATTGAAGAATCACTCAAAGAACAACTAGAAGAAAAGGAAAAGATCATTGGAAACATGGAAGCAGATATTGTCACACTGAGAAAGGATATTCAAAAGAAAAATATCCAGGATAGCTCAAAAGTTCTGGATGACATTATTAGTAGTCAAAAATCTCATCTTGACAAGTCCGGACTTGGATACAATCAGACAGAAAAGGGGCCAAGCTCCAAAACAATAGAGCAAGAAACAAATCCAAAGAGCTATGAAGAAACAATCAAAGAGGATAGGAAGATATAAAAGGAAGATTACAGGGACACTCCTCCACCAAGAAGATTCAGATTTCAGAATCAACAACAGATAGATAGACCTCAATAAGAAGAAGGATTCATAAGATAACCTCCTTTCAGAAGATTTTCAACTCCCAGGTATAAAACTATATTTTTTTGTTTATGTTATGCATGTAATAATTTTGGACATAAAGCTATGAATTGCAGAACTAACAACATGAACAATAAAAACTCTGAGAGTTATACACAAAGGGATTATTCAAGAAGTCCTAGTGAAACACAAAGAAGAAGTTACAACAGGTTTGAATCTTTGAGCACTGAAGTGGAATTTTACAAATGTAACAATTTTGGACACATACCCAAGGATTGCAGAATGACAGTCCCTCCTAAAGAACCTCAACAAAATAATAACAGTCACAGACAAGAACCTCAGAAAACGACATGGATAAGAAACAAAGATCAGTATAGCAATGAAGAATGCACAGTCACTCTACAAGCTAAACAGAAGAAACACGGTTGGTATGTTGATAGTGGGTGTTCAAAACACATGATAGGTGATAAAGACAAATTTATTACATTACGAAAAGAAAAAAATGGATCAATCTCCTTCGGAAATGATAATTCATCCAAAATCATTGGAGAAGGCACACTCTGAATTGGGAACAAGAATGAAAAGGGACAAAATGTTCTACTGGTAGAACATATGAAACATAATCTTCTAAGTGTGATTCAAATGTGTGACCAAGGTCATAAAGTTACTTTCAATTCACAAAATTGTGAGATAAGAAAAGAAGGTTCAGGGAAATTGGTCGGTACAGCTACAAGAAATTCAAACAACATATATGTGTTAAGTGAAATTGGAAATGAAAAGTGTTGTCTAGGAAAGGAAGATGAAATTTGGCTATGGAATAGAAGAATGGGTCACATGCATTTTGATAACCTTGTCAAAGTCAGCAAAAGAGAAGCAGTCAGAGAAATTCTCCAGATCACAAAACCAACCAACACTTTATGCAAGCATTGTCAACAAGGAAAACAAACAAAGACCAGGTTCAAATCAAAGGAATATTCAACAACAAGACCAATGGAAATTGTGCACACTGATCTAGTTGGACCAACTATAACAAAAGGTTTAAAAGGTGAGAGATACTTTATGTTATTATTTGATGATTATACAAGAATGATTGTAGATTGATTTCTCAAGAACAAGTCAGAATCTTTTGAAAACTTCAAGATCTATAAGGAAAACACAAGTAGCGCATACAGCATTTCACATTCAAAATAGAGTAATGCTTAGAAACAACACTGATAAAATCCCTACGATCTATGGAAAGGAAGACCAACAAATGTGACGCACTTCAGAGTTTTTGGAAGAAAACACTACATCAAAAGAGAAGATGGCAGAATGGGAAAGTTTGACTCTCGTGTGGACCAATGAATACTTGTTGGTTACTCAAGTACAAGTAAAGCATACAAGTGTTACAATATAAGATTAAACAAAGTTGTGGAAAGAATCAACGTAACAATTGATGAAACGGGCAGACCAGAATCAAAGGAAGAAGAAAACAAATCAATGGAACAACTTTTCGAAGAATAAGATGAAAAATAAGTAGAAGAGGAAGATGAAGATGAAGAGAATCTGACAGAAGCAAAAGAGCAAGTTCAGCAAGTATCTCCAAAGACACCTAGCAAACGAGTACAGAAGAATCATCCTTCAGATCAGATTATTGGAAACAAAGATGCAGGAGTTGAGACTAGAAGAAAAGTCCATTCACTTAAACAAACACACCTAGCACTCTTATCTACAATTGAAACAAATGGTTTTGAAGAAGACAGCAAGGATGAATTTTGGAATAAGGCCATGGATGATGAATTGGATCAAATAGAGAAAAATGACACTTGGGAATTGGTTCCAGGACCAAAGAATAAGAATGTGATTGGCACAAAATGGGTTTTCAGGAATAAATAGAATGAAGATGGACAGGTTACAAGGAACAAAGCTAGATTGGTATGTAAAGGATATGCACAGATTGAAGGAATCGACTTTGAAGAGACATTTGCCCCAGTTGCCAGAATGGAAGCAATCAGTTTTCTTTTAGCTTATGCATGCTCCAAAAATGTTAAAGTATATCATATGGACGTAAAATCATCTTTTATGAATGGGGAACTTGAAGAATAAGTCTACATTGAACAACCAAAAGGATTTCAGTTGTCAGAGAACATAGACTATGTGTTTAAATTAAAGAAGGCCTTGTATGCTCTAAAACAGGCTCCTAGAGCATGGTACTCCAAACTAGATAAGTATATACAGAAGGCAGAGTTCAAAAAAGGAAGTGCAGACATCAAGCTCTGCATCAAGGTAAGAGAAGGAAATATTTTAATAACTGAAGTTTATGTTGATGATATTATTTTTGGTAGTGATGATGACAGGTTAAGCCAAAAATTTGCAAAAGATATGCAGAATGAATTTGAAATGTCATTACTTGGAGAACTATCCTTCTTTCTAGGACTTCAGATACATCAAAACAACCAAGGAATTTGTATTTCTCAAACCAAGTATATTAGAGAAATGCTAAAGAGGTTCGGAATGGAAGACTGCAAACCAGTTATCACTCCCATGCAAACCAGTTGTAAGTTGAGCAAAGATGGTGATTCGAAGTCTACAGATCAGAGCCAATACAGGTCAATGATTGGCAGCCTACTATATGTGATAGCTTCCAGACCAAATGTAATGCAGGCAATTGGATAGGTGGCACGATTTCAAGCATCACCAAAGGAATCACATGTATTAGCAGTAGAGAGGATTTTCAGATATCTCAAAGGAACATAAGAGTTTGGATTATGGTATCCAAAAGGAAAATATCTATCACTTATTGCCTACATAGATGCAAAATGGGAAGGTTGTATTGATGACTGACGAAGCACCAGTGGAGCATCGTTCTACTTAGGTGAGTGTTTGGTATCATGTCTAAGCAAGAAACAATCATCAGTATCTCTATCTATAGCCGAGGAAAAGTATGTATAGGGTGAGTACATGTTGATAAAGCCAGGAAACTTGAGAAGATGAAGATGCAGTCGTTCTAGATTTTGAGATCAAGCTCCCAGGAAGGTCTAGAGTGCTCATATACATCAGATCCATCCATTGGTTCAAAAGGTATGTCTTATTTATATGAATAGTTGGATTTTGATGTATGCATGAGGAATGGAAATGGATATGGAGATTTGAGGATTCTTCCTAGAGAGACTAGTGGTTGCATGGGATCTTTTGTATAAGTCAGATATACAGAAATATAGTGTTGGGATATTTATCATTGATACTTCTTGTTGAGGTACATCTTGTATTTCTTGGCATATGGCTAAAAGTTTTTATGGTACATGGTTGAGATCTTGTATTTATTGATGTATTGAGAAGTTGAATATCAAAAAGGGGTTGATGACTAAGATCATGTGAGGGATATTATACCTGTTCATGATTACACATACCTATATGGAACATGACTAGAGAGAGACATACTCGCCTTTGAGTAGAGTTTATGTATGAGGATGCATGCACAAGGTATAGTTACAGTCTAGATATAGTGACAGGTTACATATCTATGTGAAAGAAGTTACAGAGCATCATAAGTTTTCAAGTGAAAGGAAACCCTAGTTTCAGAAGGCATACGCAGGCTGGATAATAGATAGGGTGCGTACATACATGGGTTGCATCACTACAGGTCATGTATCTTTTGTATTTTTGAGGATATATGTTCATTTCAGGTACATATTGATTACAAGGCAGTTGTACATATTGGATACAGGTCAGTGGTACAGGTTGATACAGTTGTACAGCACTATATCTCATAGTGACAGGTTGACAGTAGTTCCATCATTCTACTTCTACTTCAATATGGCAGGATGGGGCAAGGATAGGTGGTTGTAGCCACCTTCCGGTTGTAGCCGGAGAAGATAGGGGGTTGTACCCTCCTGGTAGTAGCCAAAGAATTGGGGAGTTGGAGCCTCCCTCAGGTCGTAACCTGAGAAACTAGTGGGTTGGAGCCTCCTTCCAGTTGTAGCTGGAAAACAAAGGAATTTGGTGCTTCCAATGAATATAATTCTTCAAGACATATAAGAAAAATCATTCTGTGGTTTTCTCTCGATTTGGGTTTCCACGTAAAACACTGGTGTACTGTGTATGTGTGTGATTGTTTATTTCTTATTGCTCATTATTGGATAATAATTCTACATTGATATAACATTTGAAGAAAAAGGATTATAATTACGCTATTATTGATTCACCCCCCCTCTCAGTAATCCAACACTCACTTGGTGCCTTATGTGTTCATGTGTTGCCTTGTGCTTTGACTTTCAATACATTTGGTGTTTACTTGGCTCTTCGTTGTATGCTTCATTCTGGAAATTAATGATACATTCAGGATCTTGGCAATTTTTCTATGATCTTAAAGAATATATAGAACATGATTTTCCTTTTAATATAATCTCTCTGACGCAAATGTACTATGTGGCTCGTTTTAGCACTTTTCCTTGATCGATGAACTTAGCACAATTCATCTCCAAGAATATTTTGAAATAAAAGGATATATACTATGTGAAGTCCAATGGAACTATCATATCAACCAAAGGACATTAAAATTCAAATTCGTCGTTTTTATACTTACGGTGAAGTTGACAATACAATAATTTTACTTAAACATCCCAAAATTGATTTTCTTGTGGTTTTTCAATGCTTCTCTTATACAAACACATCCTAGAAACTATAAGCATGGATTGCTTTATCTATTCCTTGATTGAAGAGCATGTTCACTTGTTTAATGCACTTCATAGTTACTATTAAGACCATCAATGGGGCTTTCTTACACCGATCCCTGCTTCCAAAAATTGCCATCACCTTTCTTTTTTCCCTCTGCTTTCCCTTTCTGAATACTTAGTCATTTTTCAAAAAAATTCTAGGTGTAGGGGTTGGCGGATTCACGTCTTCAGAGTTCCACTGATACTTTTATATCACAAGTCTGACCAACCACTTCCCTATTTCATATTCAACAAACTTTTTGGATCGCGAGTTCCCGGATAAGCAGGCTCATCATTGTGTTTCCATTGTTCTGCCACCTGCAAACAACACCCGAACTTCCCCGATCAATATATTGGCAAACAAATTCCCCTTTATTTTTTCTCGTTTTCTTTCCCTTTCTAGTTACTTAGTCTTTTTTTCGAATGTGTCGCTTTTCCGAATGTGTCATGCTTTTATATACAACACCCTAAGTTACGCAATATAAATTCAAAGTTCGTCGAAGTCCCATGTTCCATGTTACACATTTTGCAATCAAAAGTTGGGATACAAACAATTTGACCATCGAGCCCTCTCGTCTACTGAGTAGAACTTGTGGCCCTGTTTTCAAGCCCATCAATATTCCCTATTCTGAGTTTGTCTCATGATTTTACATCATGAGTTCGACCAACTTCTTACCCATTGCATACTTGGCCACTATTAACATCGATGGTTCCTGGCCATGCTTTCTCAACATTGCGCTTCCATTGTTCTGCTACCTACAAACAACACCCGAAATTCCACAATATACAAATTGATCGTCGAAATCCGTCATTGTTCCATGTTCTGTGTTACACATTCTACAGTCAAAAGTTCATAGACATACAATTTGACCATTGACCCCTCATGTCTCCTGAGTATAACTTGTGACCTTATTTTGAAGCTTTCCCGACCTCTTTCCATACTTGGCCATTTCTTGGAATCTCTTTCGTAGGTTGGCGGGTGGATGAAATGTGCAATGCTTAATCACTCTTCACCATCCCCACCACCTTCGTACTTTTTTCTAGATATGCAATTATTAATCTTTAATGCTAATAGATCATCATCCAGGTACTATTAAGATTGTCATTAATGTCTGAAAGGATGTAGAATATTTGTCATTAATACGAATTAAACCAAGATTTGCGGAGAGTTGTGTTATCCTTTCCAAGTATTCATTTCAAGCATCATGCAATCTCTTTTGCACGTCATCTGGTTGGTGCCTTTATGAAATCTCTAATCCTTAATCGCTCTTCGTCGTCACTGCCACCTTCGCATTTTTTTCTAAATATGCAATTAGTAAGATTTAATGGTAACAACTCATTACTCATGAACCGTGGATATTGTCATTGATCAACGAAAATCTTGAGGAGATCTTCCATTGATACGCATTAAACCAAGATTTATGGATGGTTATATTATCCCTTCCAAATTTTCATTTCAAGCATCATCTCGAAAAAATGGGAATTGTAATTAACTTATGGAAACAGTTTGACAGTAGCCCTGTCTAGATACAGTAAACATATTTAGGCATGATGACCATAGGTTCCAGTGCTCTAGGGAATATTATTACTACTCATCTCCCTCTGCCCAGGAGCAAAAAAAGAGATGGTCCATTGGTGCACCGAGAGATATAATTCAAGCCAAAGAATTCCAAGGCAACCTCGCCTGCTCAGACATCCTACCCACCTGCATGATCATCGATTTTGAGGTGGGAGAAGATGATATGATGGACGATGATATGGCAATGGATGATGGAAATGCAGATGTTGTTCCCACTCCTACACCCAAATTGAAATCAACCATAAAGGGGGGCACTTCCTGGATCGACAATGGCGACCCTGACAAGACCAAAAGAAGGGGTTTCAGAAAAGAAACTAATGTTGAATGCAATAGCCACTTTGCAGCTCCAGAATAGGAATTCCATAGGTCCAAATTAGTCTATTATGTGCAGAAGTATTTCACTATAAGGAAATGGTCTCTTGATGCTCCCAGAGATATATTTCAAGCCAAATAATTATTCAATTATGGGACCACTCTCATGTTCTCTGGATCTACAATTAACATCTTAGGGGATGAGGACCAGAACTCCCACTAGTTCAAGGCATATTCCTACTAATCTCCTTCCATCCAGAATGGACTAATTTGGGCCTCTGGAATTGCTCATGCAACCTATGTCCCTGAAGTCTTCAACTGTGAGAAGGTGGTCTCTTGGTGTGTCCTAACTTTCAGTTTTGGGCTCTTTCACTTGTCCTACAACATTTTTCATCTTCTTCCTCACAGGAAGCTTGTGAGAACTATCAATTTTACCGCAACGATGGGTTCTTATGTCCTCCTACGTTTGAAAATTTCTAGGTTGCTTTCTTGCTGGGATGCAACGTTGGAGTGATGCCAGCATCAGGAGCATGAGTGTTGTTCACTTGCTTCAAGACAATGATTTATTCCACTGCGGAACCAGTCTCCTGTTTCTTTATCGCCTCAGGTCTTCCGCAAGATATTGAGACTGTGGCAGCGAACATTGACCTTCCGCGGAGAAGACTGCAAGGATTTCCTAAAAAAAAGCATGGTAATGAGTTTTTTATGCATATTGAAGAGCATATCAATGGCTCCTACATGTTGTAGATCATGTACATTTGTTTATGACAAATATGTTCGATGTTTTGGTGCAAAGAACTCAGTCCAATTTCTATGGATAGATATACACTACCCAGTATTGTTTTTTTAAATGGATTTACTATTAAAAAAAAATCCCTGGAAACTTGGTTGTTGCTTCTTTGTTGAACTTAACACTTCTTGTCATTAGCATGGTTCGATAGTCTCTTAGTTCTTGAATATTGTATTGGCTCAAGTAATTTGATCTAATATGGACCATTTAACAATTATATGACTATTCATTGTGTTGATCCCATCAGGCTTTTATGGAAACAAAAATGAATTTCAGACAGTTTCAAGCCAACATTCAATTCTATTTGTAATGTAGATAGAACTTAGCAACACTAAATCACGATGCGGCAGTCGGGGCCCCGCCCTAGAATTTTTGCTTTCATCTCAGCCTTACTAGGAAAATGATTTTTTATTTACCTTTCGCTTCCTTGATACCTTTACTCTGAAAGGGAAAATTTTATTAGTTGTCCATAGCCTAGCCTCTATTTGAGCACTTTTTAATTTATTAATGAAATTACCAAATTTCGTGTTTGTGAATAAAAAAAAATTGATCTATGGTGGTTGTAGTCAAATGGGGCTATGAAATCAACTACAATATTATAATTCAAGATCGTCATTGTTGTTTCTAGACATGCAATTATTAAGCTTTAATGCTAACAACCCATCATGCAAGAAGTTTAATACTTAAGTTAATATGTCAAAGTCATGGAAGAATGTATGAAGAACACAATTACTCCCACAAGTTGCAATAAAAAATAATCTTCAACAAATCATTTGCTGACACCCTTTTTAATGGTAAAAGCACAATAGAAAACGAGTAAGTGGATAAAATATTGGACTAGAAAATGATGGTTTTGCAATGGGTCTTTCCAAGTATATGCAATAAGTATAAAAATTCTCCAGAAATATATAGAAAAGATCTTGCCGGGAAATGGAATATCTATTATAGATTTGAATATATTAGCCCTTATTTTCCCTCTTCTATACTTAACCAAATTCCCATTTGTTTTTCCCCTTTAATTTCTCTTTCTGGTTACTTATTCATTTTTCCGAAAATGTCTAACTGTACGGGTTGGCGGACTCACGGGTTCACATTTTCACTCATGCTTTTATATCCCGAATTTGACCGACCGCTTCCCATTCCATATCTAACAACTTTTTAGATCGCAGATTACCGGGAAGATAAGCTCTAGATTGCACCTCCAATTCCTAATCGTTGTTTCATGTGCCTGCCACCTTCGCACTTATTTCCAAGTATGAAATAACTAAGGTTTAATACTAACAGCTCACCATGCCTCCAGGAGACAGTCATACTAACTGTTCCTACACAACTTGTCCAGAAACATGCAAAAATTATATTGCCAAGTAATGGGATATCTATTACAAATATCAATATATTAGCGAAACCAGTCCCACAGATTGTTTCCCTATTCCATACCTGTGTATCCTTTTCGTCACCTGAATGAGAAAAAGAGGGACACTTTCATGTCCAGTTGGGTCAGTTGGACAGGATAGAAGTTAGTGTAAGAGTTAGAAATATAAATCACAAGAAATAAACAAACAACTAAGCTAACAATAATCAAAGAAACTAAACTAAAGTTCATAAGGGAATTAGAACCAAATTAACCAAACAATTGACCAATATTCATGCCACCAATGGATAGGTTGTATTAGTGGGAAAACACCAAAGAGAAAGGGAGACTTGTGGGTCCCCTCTTCCTCCAAGGGAGGGCTCTTGAACCTCTAATGAGAGAGCTCTTCTTATAAAATGGTAAACTAGAAAGAAAATGGTGAAGAAATCCAAAGCTCATTCACTCAAGAGGTGATGTGAATAGCCCAATGAAATGGTGCTTGTATGCTCCAATGAGGAAAGAGGTTCCTTGTAGGAGAATAGAGGCAGCATAACAATACAAATAGATTCTTGAAAATAGAGTGCACCCATGGCCTATTTTTATAGCAAAGCTTTGAGGCATTATCCAACCAGTCTTTAGTGTGAACAACTAGGGACCCTTTAGGGCACCTTTAGGTCTTTGACCAGGCCCCCACTCAGATTCAACTCGGATTTGGGGGTCAAATCGACTTGGGAGCTGAACTAGAAGTGGGTGGGAGGCCGACCATAATCATAAATGTGTTGTTTTGAGGTGTGCATTGTGTTTTGCGTACACATTCACGCATCAGGTGCATGTGTGCTTTCCCTGCATTTTTTACTGGCATGCGCTTCCTTTATATTATGAGCACATGCTGATTTTATAACCAGTTGTATAGTTTATGCCCTTTGGATATGCATTTTTGGGCCATGAATGAACTAATAGGTCTTTGGAGATGTTGGATTCCTGTAACCATTTGCGGATGAAATTTCAGTGATAACACATGCCCCCTAATGTGTGAGGTTAGGAGCATACGTATAGCCGAAATACATCAATGTTTCTTCTACTGAGAGTACCATTGTAAGAGAGAGTGTTTGAGAGGGTTTTCAAGAGCGACCCATTAGAGGGAGAGGGGGACCTATGGGACCCAAACCTTTCGCTATTTGTGGAAAAATAAAACTATGTACAAACGAGGCGGGCATACCCCATGCTCGTGTCATGTAACTCAAATTGTGTAAGACAATAACTGAAGTTGTATGTTGACATAGATTACTTCAGCTCCCTCTGGGGCAGTTTGATAATGGTAGAGGACAATTCTGATGGTGAACATACTCTGAAATGAGGTGATAACACCTGCAAGAAGTGTCGATGATTCACGGGTATTGATAGCCCAACAAATTTCAGAGGTCTTCGGCGAATATAAAAATAACTACAATAGTCGCAAAGTAAGACACACCATAACATGAGATAGTGTTGAAGTCGAATGTTTATGGGGTTCAACGAAAGCAGAGAGAAATGATGGTTCTCCCTGTGTCGTCTGAGATGCCTCATTGTAAAGGTAATGAGAGTCAAGATATTGTCACCATTCTGGAATCTGTGTTGATGTCGACAGAAAGGGAGACGTGACTCTGAGAAGAAAAAGAGATTTTGGAAATCCATGGGATGAGATCAAGAACCGATGGGGAACATGGACGAAGTCAATATGTGGTGAGACTCAATACTGCCCTTGGTTGGGGATATATGTGAATTATGAGTGGCAGCAACCATGAAACTGGATCTAGTGTCAGGGGGATGACTAGTCGTGGGTTAAATTGTGCCAGAGGAATGACAAAGTGGACAAACTCAGATATCATAGGCACATGGACTATGGGATACTCAAGTTTTATGGACAATTTCATCAAGAGTAGAGGGAAATGAATGCCCCAACCAAGGGAGACATGGGTTGCTTTGCCAGAAAAAAGAAGGTCGTCAAAGGTGACAACAAAAAGCTAACTAAATGCAAGAAACAAGGGCTTTTTACAATTACCAAATGAATAAAGAATTGAGTGGGATAAACCTATAGATACATAAATGAGTGCCCCAGTGCAAGATGGCTTGGCCTATGAGGGCGCAAGTTGTATGGAGAATTGGCGGAGGGTGGGGACCCCATGGGTGGGTTTATGTATGAGGTAAATGAATGGGGGGGGCAATTCGCAAATGGGAAAACTGATTGTGGATGAACATGGAAGGTTAATGCTACTGCGATGGTGCAGTCAAATTCAAATCATGAGGAGATATCCTGGGAGTCCTTTTGGGAAAGCTAGCAATATGAGGAGAAGGAGTATGTGGTTGATTCTCGAACACACGAAATACCATCAGGACTCCCATCCCTAGAGGGTGAAATCGGCATGAGTGTCAAAGTGCTAAAAGGGTACTATGAATGGGACAACTCATGTAAGGGGGGAGTGCTATCGGGTGACAGTACTTAAAATGCAGTGGAGGTGATAGTAATGCACAGCTGGATGGGGGAATCCTATAGGTAAATGTCGATGGATGTCACTGGGAAATGCAATTGAGATTCAGAGGGAATCATCACATGCTAGTGTCGATCATATACCTAAAGGGGTTGCATGGGTGTGTGATGACCAAGTACCTACACATATGAAAACCGAATACCCGACATGAACAATATCTAAAGATAAAGAGCATAGAACAGTTATTTGATCATTTTTAATATGATCATGCGTACCTGGGCATGATGGGAAAAAAATGGTCCCCGGGGGCCGGGTATGGATGGTGACTCGGGTAATGTGACTGTGTAGGTGGTGGGATCCTGATCCCATGGCTAAAGAAGGATTGGAAAATGGACGCTTTGAGCTCTTGTAATTGAACACGAAATTTTGGAAAAAGGGACTATATATAGTTGCAGGGCCCATAATGCCACCTCATTTTTACCTGCAACCATAGTGAGTGGACGAGAGTTTTTAGAGGATATTTGGAGATTCATGGAGATCGAGCCAGCCGATCCAGGATTAGCAAGTGCTAGGTTAGTGGTCGTATCCTCCTGCATAGTAATTAGGATTCCTATTTTGGGCAAGGTCGTACGGATGTTCGTATGGAGGGATTTTGTGAGGGTGGGCCCCCCAGTGCACGGGTGATTGAAGGATTCCTTCGCTTGGGTGCACGGCTATAATTGGGAAATTCACGCATGGGGTCGCCCAAATGGGGAAAACAGGTGTGCATTAGATGCGCGCATGTTCGGAGAAAAGCGGCGCACTTGTGCATGGTTGTTTCTCTGACAGTTGTGCATGTGTGCGAACTGTGTAGAGAACAGGCGCGCATGAATGTGTGTCTGTGTTTGTGACAGGGATGCATGAATGCACCTCTATTTCTTTAAAAGGTGTGCATTGATCTGCAGTTGTGTGAAGAACAGGTGCGCACATGTGCGCGCCTCTGGGGAAAATAGCTGCGCACATGAGGCAAAGCTAGGAAGTGTAAAAAAATTTGTCTTTGTTGACATTCGGGTGTTTTTATGGGTGGTGATGGCTGATCAAGTATTGTGGATGTGGATGCAGGTGACCAGTTGAGGATGCCAATCCACCGGAGGGAGAGAGATTGGGCGTGTCTTAGAGAGGCGGTGAGGGATGAGGAGCAAGGTGTGTAGGGAACTTTGGCAGCCTGTGGGTTGCTAGAGTTCTTTGACTGCTCACTATTGTGAGCATAGGAGTACCTACTTCAGTTTCGGATATCTATGTAGAACCTGGATCTGTAGTGTTTCATTGTATGGGGGGAGAAGCTCACATTATCTGCGATGGAGGATCTGTATTTCTTAACTGGGCTCCCCTTTTGGGGAAGCACTTTACCTATTGATCCCTTTTTGCCAGGGGATGGACAGTTGGATGACCTGGCACGGATGTACTGCTCCAGGGAGGACTTTATGTCAGTCTCCATGGTGCAGATTGGGGAAATGGATGCCCTTGTGCATTGTTGTGTTGCAGCGATGGTTGTGAGAGTCTATGGATCCCTCACTACTCAGCGGATCAGTGGTGGTCAGCTGAGGATCATGCAGAGGGAACTCAGTGGAGAGAATTTTGCCTGGGGCTTGATTCTACATGCCAATATGATGGGGCAGATCAACAGATGTCGAGCTATGGACTCGGGGGATTTTTCCTTTGGGTCGATCTTGGTGGCATGTTTTTGGAGAGGGTCCTTATGTTGCGCCCCAGAGTTCTGTTAGATGTGCCTGGTGCACGGGGGCCACGATTGATATGGTGGGAAACGATCTTGGTTTGACACGGGGGTGGGGAGGGTGGCCATTACTTTACATATGAGCTAGCACATGTGTGGCGTCAGATGCCACAGATCACCCTGTGATACCCGTATGGCAGGATGGATTATCGTCGAGAACCCGACATGGTCTTGCCTCCTGGAGAGGTTTGGGACTACCGAGGTATGTTGATATATTTGATGTTTTGTGTTTTGGATAGTATAGCATAAGTTTTGTGTATGGATGGATGTTGATGTTATATTTTGTTTGTTGTGTGTGCAGATGTGGGTTCACGAGGCTAACAGATGGAGCTAGTTAGAGCATCGGCTCGCCAGGGGCTGGAGAGACCATCGTGAGGGGATACGCAGGAAGGGGAGAGACGTCGGAGAGACAACGCTAGTGTGAGATCAATGGATGTTGATAGAGATGGTATGAGGTGTCGATATGATGACCCTGATGCAAGGCCCTTCACATGCTCTGTAGGCAGAGGCTAGCAGAGTGTTAGACAACTTTCATCGTCGATTGGAGGTGATGCTACAGGGAGTGCTTGAGGGCATGTGGACGCAAATCTAGGACGAGGGAGTCTTGGATCAATGTGTAGGCATTCCGGTGGAGTTGCGGACCCTAATCCACAGAGTAGATGTAGCAGGGGCAGCGATGACAGGGAAACTGCCACCTGAACCTAGCGGACCTCTAGCTAGTGGGGCACTGCCTCCTAATAGAGGACCTGGTGGTGGTGCTCTGGAGGCCCCATGAGTGCTTGATGTATTTATTTTTTGTATTTATAGAGGCCTATGATCCCATATTGTATATATGGTAGTGTGGCACCTATTTTGTACCTATAGGGATGAGGGGGTTCACCTGCCTATGGGCGATGTACATGTACTATTTTTTGTAAACATTTGATGGCATAGTGATTGATATATATATATATATATATATATATATATATATGGATATACATTTTGGGATCTTTGTGATGTTCACATGTGATGATGTTTTGTGATGTGTTTTATGATGTCTAATCTATATGTTGTGATAGACTTTTGATGTTTTATGTATATGTAAAGGTATCTTGATGTGATAAATGTCAATCTAAAACTAGGTTAGCCATATTATCTTCTATTTGATTGCATTATCGTGGAATGTGTAAATGTGATTGAATCAAAATGTCGAGATAAAAGTCTAACTTGCAGGTATTTGTGTAAGAGGCATGGATCACAGACATGGTACACATTATTGAGTTGCAAGACGACGAGATGGGAATCTAGTAAGACGCTAGGGTGGAGAATATGATGGTGACTGGCCTCAACGAGGAGGCCAATGATGGTTGTGTATTCTTCTCGGTTTTTGGTTGTTGAGCCCAAACATATGCTGCTGGAGTGGAGAAGTTCATGTGAGGGGGAATAGAGGGCCCAAGTGGCCAAAGTGAGATTTTGTGTCCATAGGCTAGCCCCGTCAATGGAACCGATGTGGTAGGATGATGAAGGAATCATATGTCAATAACACAAATGGTAGATCAGCCATAAGGCATGGAGAAAAAAAAACAGACTAAAAGCTCTAAAATGTGTAAAAAATAAAAATAAAAAAGGAAAAATTCTAGTGTAGAGTGGCTACACCTAAGTGTAAAATTTTTTTAGGTATAACCCGTTGAAGGGTTCGTTCAAAGAAAGGCCTTCGGGGGAGGCCAGGATGTAGGTGCATTTAGTGAGGCAATGTTGGATGATATAAGTTCAATGCCATAAGGACTCAAATTTTCTGTGGCCGAGGGTATTGTGAGCGATGTCATAGGCAAGGACGAAGTCTCCTTCATTAAATGAGCGAAAGTTGACATGGTGGTCAAAGGTGGCCTTTGACTATTTTTTGGCTGCCTCGATGTTCTTTAATGAAGACCAACGGTCTTCATCCAGTGACTCTAAGTTCAGCAAGCGCTGCTCCATTGGAGCAGTTTCAGGTAAAAGCTCAATAACGGTGCCTAAGGTGGGAATTTTTCACTCAATGGGGAGAGTGGCTTCAACCCCATGGATGATATGGTAGGGTGTAAAACCAGTGGTGGCTTTAACTGCTATGCAATAATCCCATAGTGTTGAGAATAACATATGATGCCAATTGGTCTTATGTTTGTTGACAGTACACTGCAACATGGTTTTAAGGACCTTGTTGACCGCCTCTACTTGTCCATTGGACTGAGGGTAGTAGGGGGAGGCGAACTCATGAGAAAATCCTAAATTTGAATAAATCTCGATGAAGAGCTCGTTCTCAAAGTGTTTTCCATGATCGAAGACCAGTTGTAATGGTACTCCGAAGCGGGAAATGACGTGATTAAAGAAAAAACGTGATGCAATGTCAGCGGTGTTGTTGAAGGTGAGCATGGCTTCGGCCCAATTGGTTAGTTAATTGAATTCCACGATAATGTACTTGTGTCCATTGCTGGATGGAGGGTTACAAGTCATGAATTCAATGCCCCATTTGCAAAAGGGGCCAGCGATGATGACTGGGTGTATAAAAACGGGTGTCGTTCATGCTTTGTGGGAATAAAGATGGCATTTGTCACAACGTTTCACGTTTTGGATACAGTCGTGAAATAATGTGGGCCAGAAGTATCCTGCTCGAATGATTTTCTGGGTGGTGGACATCCCTGAGAGGTGACCACCGCGAGCATTGGTGTGGCAATCATTCAGAACTCTGTCATCTTCATCGATGGTCAAACATCGACGGAGTATGGTGTCGACCCCTCATCGATATAATATGTCATCGATAAGGAGATATCGAGGGGCCTGATAGTGAATACGTTGACGATCGTCCCTAGAGAGGTGAGGTCCAAACTTCTATGTTTGCAGGTAGACGACGAGATCATCATACGAGGGATCATCAGAGGGGATGTAGAAGAGGTGTTTGTAGGGGAAATTTCTATTAACGGGTAAACTGGTGGTATCTGAGGGAAATATCGTAATGAGTTCAGTGAGGATGAGGGATTTCTTGCTCTTGGTTGTTGAAAATTCGAGGTTGTACTCCTGAAGGATGACGATCCATCAGGCAAATTTTCCATTAATTTACCGGCGACTAAGAAAGTATTGCATGGGGTTGGAATTTTCCACGGCTTTGGTATTGTGAAGCAGGATGTAATGGCGTAGTTTCTGGACTGCGAAGACAACTACAAGGGTGATTTTCTCTTCATGATTGTACTTCAGGGGTGGCCCTGAAATATTTTTACTAATATAGTAAATTACATGCTCACGGCCATCATCCCCTAGTTGGACGAGAACTCCTGCCACTGAGACGGCTGAGGCCGATAAGTAGAGGATATAGTCACGATCATAGTCAAGTGGACTAATCAAAGGGGCATTAGAGAGCACCACTTTTAAATCATCAAAAGAATTTTGGGCATGTTCATCCCATTGGAATGGGATATCGTGACACAATAAGTGGAGGAAACTATGTGCGTGAGTGGCATAATCAGGGACAAAGCGGCATAGAAAGCTAGCTTTTCCTTGTAGGCTTTAGAGTTGGCGTAGATTCCAAGGTGGTGGAAATTCAGTGATGGCTTGGACCTTGAGGGGGTCAACAGTGATGGCGCATTGGGAAATGATGAACCTAAGGAGGCATCCAGCGGTGACGCAAAATATGCACTTGAGGGGGTTCAAGCAGATATTATACTGACGATACCTTTGAAATATGATCTGTAAGTCATCTAGATGTTGAGTACATTTCTTGGATCGATCGGTGAGTTCATCCAAGTATGTGAGGATTATACGAGCCAGATCATGAAAAACGTACATCATGGCCCATTGGAATGTCGCACCGGCATTCTTGAGGCCAAAAGGCATGACACGGTATGCAAAAGTACCCAAGAGGGTAGTGAATGTTGTTTTGTACTGGTCTGCTGGATGAATCTAAATTTTGTTGTAGCCAGAGAAACCATCCATGAAGGACAACGCTTCGTGGCCAGCACAATCATCAATAATTTGGTCAATGAAGGGAGTTGGGAAGTTGTCTTTGGGACAGGCGTGATTGAGATCACAAAATTTAGTGCAGACACGAATAGTGCCCTATTTTTTGTTGACAGGGATGGGGTTGGAGACCCACGACGTATATGCGATGGGGTATATGAACTCGGCAGTGCATAATTTGTCGATTTCAGATTTTATGGTCGCCTCTTTGGATGGGTGTAGTGGGCGTTGTTTTTTTCATACATGTGTGATATCAGGACATGTGTCTATATGATGTTGGACAATAGAAGGATCAAGGCTAGGCATCTCTGTGTATGATTAGGCGATAATGTCTCAGTATTCCTGGAAGAAAGATGTGTACGCTATAAGTTCTTCAGGAGAGCATGTGGCGCCAATGGTGATTTCCTCTACGATTCCAGGTTTGATGGAAAGATCGATTTTGACAGTGGGAGAAATGTTGGCCATGTTTCCTTCTTCAAAAATGTCGGGGGAAGGGATAGGGTTGTTGAACCATTATATATGCACTGATGGGATAAAATATTTAGTTTCGATTGCGTATATGGAGTCTTGGCGAGGTGTCTCAAAGGCTTCCTATGAGAGAAAGAGCACTCTGTGGTGGAGTGCATTCCATGGGCAATCAGGGGTAGTTAATTCCTCGAGGATGTCTTCGTTGCAGTGGAACTGATGAGAATATAAGGGATCTGGGGGAGGAACATTGGTGACTGTCACTGTGTGATTGTCTTCTGGTGGTGAAGATGTAGAGGGGGTGGTGCAAGGAGGTTGTGATGGTTCGCTCAACAAAAACTAGATATCGATATATTGTGGGTTAAAAATTGTAGTCTAGCGTAATATTTTCGTGGGGAAATAAACCAAAGAATTGGGGGGATTTGGGGGCAAATCCGCATCTAGGCTATCAATGAACCATTGAGGAGTGGGAATTGCCTCAGGCTCGGGAGAGAAGATATAAACAATATATGGAGATGGAGTAGGGGTAATCATTGTTACCTCTAACATTGGAGGAGGTGTAAGATTTTAAATAAGGGCCATTTGGCAACGCCTGTATTCAATGATAGTGGGACATTGTTAGGTGAAATGATCGAGTGAGTCATAGAGAGAGAAAGGACATATCATTCGTTTGTTGACTAAGGTTGTGACATAATGGATGTCAGTGACTCGGGTGGGTGGAGAGATGTCTTGCTGAAAGCTCTGGCATATTGTCGTTAGTGTCTGTCGAAATTGAGGTAGCGCGGGGAAATGGTGTGTGTAATGTCCATACTCTGAACAGATGGAACATGTGAATCTGGTTCGCAACCCTTTGTTTCCTGCAGTAGGGGACGGGGTGGTAGTACTAGGTGTGCTTGGTGAAGCGATGGGCAATGTGGTTGCTCGGTGGAGTTGGATCAGATTGTGTAACTCTGGGAGAGAGGGACATCTATTTGTGGGGTGTCCCTCTTTCTTGCAGAGTGCACAAGGAGGTTGAACTCGGGGGGGAAGTGGAGCAGTGGGCTCTTTCTTCTTCCATCTTCCCCCAATTGTAGCAGTGGTGCTAACAAGTGGGGGTGAGGGTGGTGTGGTCGGAGTGAGGACTAGGATCTGCATTGGGATTCCCTTTGTTTAGGGAGGAAGGGATGGTTGAGGAACCATCTTAGAGGGGTGCAGATACCAAACTGGGATGGAAACCACCATGTTAGTGAGGGTAAGCGTTGCAGCTACGTGGAAGGCTTGTACACCCGGCGAGGGGTAGAAGAAGGGAATTTGGGTCATGGCTTGGGGGACTGTCTCCCAAGAGGGGATGTGACCCTTGGGGAGGGGGACATCAGGGACAAGTGGTATTATAGAGTTCTCAGGGGATGCCTGAGGTGGGAGTTATGTGACTAGTGGGACGTCAGGAAGTGAAGAAGCCTCGGTGGGAGGAATGGTATCTCTAGTGTTAGTTTTGTTGGAAGAGATGATGCATACTTAAGATGAGGAGTGTATGAGCAGGGGGGCCCCGTGTTATGTCCCTAGAAATGATGGGTCTTTGAAAATTATGGGGCCCATCTCAATGAGTAGGTAGGCATCGGAATTAGTGTGGACAAAAGGTAGGATGTTATCGATGTTGGAGGAAGGGTTAGGATCGTAATGTGAAACCTAATTGATGGTGATGATCTTCCCATTGTGGGGCGACATCATCATTCAGAACACAGAAGAGGCTACTACCTTCATAGCACACATGCTACGTACAAATAAGATATTGTAATCGAGTCGGGCGTCGATAACCTCAATGTCAATGAGGATAGTTTTTCCCCCAAGTTTAATGGGGACATTTTGAAAGATCCCTTCCGGAGAGGATGGTCATCCATCATAAGCTCTTAAAGTAATGGCGGATGGTATTAGCTCGGGGGAGCTGAGGTTTTTTCATACCGTTTTGGACATGATGCATGTGGATGCACCTTCATGGATGATAAATCGATGAATTGTGATGTTCTGAATCTTGACTGGTATCTGGAAAGCTACCAAAGCAGGGAGATGGGGTTCCTCACAATCTAAATCAATTGTTATGAGTCTAGTATTAGCAGGGTCAACTACCCCCAAGGTGGAAAGTACTGACTTATGTTGAGTGGGACAGGTTTGAAGGACTTCTAAGACTGATATGGAGGCAGGAGATTGTGCCAAGTCATCAACCAAACTATAATTGTGTGCCTCCCTAGCCTGAGAGTTGTTGACATTCTGTCGTAATGGGATGCGAGGAATGTGAAGGAGTGTTCCAGTGTTCAGGTGTGGAATCATCAAAGGTGGTCCATTTGTAATTGGAACTACTTTCGAGGTGGTGGGAGTAGATTATGGGCGTGTGATGTATTGATGATTATGCGTTTGTAGAATAATTTCCTCTTCACTAGTGAGGAGGATAGTGTGATCCGCAGGAGTGCCAGGGTTTTTATATTGTCCCATCTGTAGTGGGCTAGGTTGCATCTCCTACTGGGTTTTCATCACACCTTGGTGTGTAATAGGGTTTTTCAACACTGCCTGGGGTGGTTGTTGCACATACTGTTGTGGGGCCTGGTGAGGGGTAGGCGGTGCGAGAGGACGGGGTCTGTTTGCGGATTCTTTCATTCAATCAAAGTCGACAATCTAAGGGAAATGGTGAGTATAATGGCCATATTCACCACAAAGGGTGAAAGGGAAGTTTTTCTGGAGTTTGTTGTTATTCTTTCCTTGGCGTTTTTTGTGATTTCCCCCTTGGGGGTTCTGGTTCCCTTGATTCTGGTTGCCCCTAGCAGGTTGGTTTTGTTGGGGGTTATTTCCCCCTAGTCTTGGATTATTATTGTTTCGGTTTTTTCCTTTCTTCTTGGAATTATTTGACTGATGAGATGAATTTTCCATATTCAGTTGTTCAAAATTTTGAAATTGTTGAATGGGAGAGGGTTGAACAAAGTTAATCCCGGCATGTGGTTGCACTTATGGTGGAGCCATGGGTTGGGGAGGGCCACGAAATGGAAAGTATGAATTATTTTGTGGCAATGATCTGTATGGTACATAGGAAGGCATGTTTCTTTCACTAGTGCTCAGGGTGTAAGCTGAGGTAGAGGGGGTACCAAAAGTTGGTTGTACAGTTGGACGCATCATGGGTGTTGATGCGGTTCCACTCGTGGCTAGAGGGGGTATAGCGGGGTATGGCTGTTGGTACGGGGGAGGAGGGTAATAAGAGGGTCCACCATATATCAGTGGATGTTGGGGTGTATTGTACATGGGTGGTGGTTGGATGTACGGGTTGTGGTGTGTTGTGGTACCAATAAATCCATCTGTTGAGTGCGACATCCCGGGTTTCTCTTGGTTGAATGGGACGAGTCTTGGGGTGTCAGGTAGTACTGTATATAAGTATCCTAATTGTGCATAAAAGAGATCATAATGTTGAGCCTTGTTGATGGCTTCTTCTTCCGACTGGGGGAAGGTGGAGGCCACGTCTTTGGAAAGGAGGGAGACGCGTGACCTGAGGAACAAGTCAAGGCATTGTTGCTTGGTGGTTTCTGCTTTGCATAAACTACATTGTCGACACCATTCGTGAATGTGGTCAGCGATATGAGTGGTGGATGATTGTTTAAACTCGAAGAGTAGTTCGATACCATTGTCATGATGGATTGGTAGTTGAAAGAAGGTCAAAAATGCTTTGGCCAAAGATTAAATAGTCACATGGGACCCTGATTTTTCGTCTACATACCACTTGGCTGATGGGCCTATGAGTGTGTGCTAAAATAACCTTAATCGGACGGAGTCGTCCATGATGTTGTTTGAAGAGCACCATAAGTGGAAGGTCATGATATGATTCGCGGGATCTTCTCCCACCTTTCCTTCAAACTTTGGAATGTCTGAAGGTAGTTTGGTGGGCATTGCAGGCCATGTGGGGTTGTGCAATATAGGATCATAGAGGATCTTTCTCAGATATGGTATGTTGAGGGGGGACAAATATGGCATCTGGAGTGGTGGTGGAGGGTTAGTTCCATCCATGTTGTGAGTATTTTGTGTACCTAATCCATGAGGGGGGTGAGGTGGGGTGGGACTTCCCCCTTTAGAAGAAGTTTGTCCCCCGCTTCCTTATAGAGGAGAGCTAGTGGATGGTTGGCCTTGGGAAGTGGACCCAAGTAAAGTGGAACCAAGCAAAGTTGATCCCAAAAAAGTAGCACTCATAGGGGTGTGAGAGGGTTGGGTTGATGAGGTGGCAAGACTAGGAACTCCTCATAGAATAGGATGGAGGTTCAACAAGCATCTGGAACGGTGGGGATTTTGTGGGTCCTCTATGATGCCCGACTAGCAAAGTGGATGTGTGAAAATGGTGGTGAGAGAAATAAATGAACAAGAGTTCTTTGTATAATCTATACCTTCACAATATATCTCACAATCGCATGTAATCACGAGAGAATCATAGATAAATCAATTGAAAAAGAAGCATGCATGTGGGCAGGTGGATTTTGTCTACGTGGGAGAAGAAAGAAAACAAATTCCCGTGTCCTAAAATATGTGTCATCCTTCCTCTCAAATAGCACTGGACCTTCCAATAGCACTCAACAGTGGGGTTTGAAGCCATCGGAAGAGGAACTAGTGAAGGATGAAACAATCGGTTATAATCAGGGGTAGAGGGTGCATATCCTGAAAGAGATGGCGATATTTCCCAATAGCCACACAAAATCCGATCAAGGTGCAATTGCAGTCCACAATTTCCACCTGGGTAGATGTCCTAAAATTTGGTCACTAGGTACCTCGGTCAAAGTGCAACATTTATATTTTTGGCCTCATAAATGGGTAGATGTCCTAAAATTTGGTCACTAGGTACCTCGGTCAAAGCGCAACATTTATATTTTCAGCCTCAGAAATGGGTCATGAGCTGGATCTCGTCCAAGAGGTGGGTGCCTCAAGGGGGGATGCACATAACAACTAGACCTTGGCCTTCGACCCTTCACAGGTATCTCCATGCCTTATGGTGTTAGGAACACTTGACTTGGAGGATTTTAAAGTTCCCTATTTGAAAACTTATAATGTTTGAAGATGTGAGAACCAGACAATGAGGATTTATTTGGATTCCTATCCCCGAGATACTACCTAGACTAAAAATTTATTTTGGCACTTCCTGTGGAGGAAAACTTAGTGAGTTTTTAGAAAAAAAATTAGATGTGGGTGTTTGTGAGATTGGGGGTGTGAACCAATCTCATTCAAATTAAGTGGGAGTGGATAATTCCTTCAAAAAAATGGTGGGGTGTTTTAGAATCCCTTTGGGGGGAACTTACTTCAAACTCCACAATTCGAGATGAAACTATGTGAGTGAGTAGTGACTTTGTGTGTGAGCAAGTGATAAAATGTGCCAAATTTTTAATAAGTTAGGTGTCACCTTCCAGCATGTGGACTTCGTGTGGTCCTTACAAGTCTTGATTACCTATCTTACTAGGTGTAATTGGTACAACCTTGCATAATTTTAAAGTCCCTATAGAACTAGCAAGTAGACATGTGGGTCCTTACCAATGCCTTAACTCCCTAATGTGATTTAATCTAAGAAAGCTTCAAAAGACTATCCTAAATTGTGGACATGTGGGCATGTATGGGCCCGTTACAATAATATTTAAACTCCCCTAGTAATGTAAACTTAGAAAGTAGCTTCAAAACTATATTATCTTTGTAACATGTGGGCATGTATGGGCCCTTTACAAATTTAATATGTTTTGAAAAAGAAACTAAGAGGAGCCCGAGGGGGGATTTTGGTCCTCTCCTAAATATTTTTTTTTTTAAGGGATATGAAATCTTCCCTCAATCATTTTTTTTTTCTGATTCTCAAGATCGCTCTATGGTGCGAGAGAAGATCATACTCCACGATTGAATTTTAATTTCTAGTCCCAGTGTAAGTGTTTATATATGTGATATTGAATGATTCCAAATTAATTTTTACAATCAAAGCAAGCCATCCATGTGGAAAAAATGAAAGCAAAAAGAGGAGAAATATGGATTTTAACCCTCTAAGTGCATATGTTTTGACTAACCCTTCATGTGGTAAGGGAATCTAAGTGTGGTGCACATTACAAATTTCATAGAATCAATATTTAGAAGGCTATAGACCTTCAAAATATCACAACAAATCCTTACATTGTTGAATTTTTGGGCAGATGCATGGGTCGCAGAGTAGACAAAGGTGCATGTGGCACCAATGCGCAAATAAACAACAACTCATTGGCGCAGGTGCGCAGGATGCACTAATAAACATAGTTCTTTTGGCGCACATGCTTGGAAGGCGCAACTATGGGATGACGAACCCATGCACACTCTGATACGCGGCCAGGAAGAAAATTTCGAATGGAATTCTCTTATCTCTGCTCTGAAATTGGCTTTTTGCAGGTAGGCTTGGGCCTGTTATGATCCCTACAAGTTAAATAAATAAAAAAGAAGTGCTCAAACAAACCAAATGGGGAGGAAATTGATACCTATCCCCATTATGGTTGCCAATATGTTGTATCATTTTCGTCACCTGAATGAGAAAAAGAGGGACACTTGCAAGTCTAGTTGGGTTAGCTGGATAGGACAAAAGTTAGTGCAAGAGTTAGAAATATCAAGCACAAGAAATAAACAAACAACTAAGCTAACAATAATCAAAGAAACTAAACTAAAGTGCATAAGGGAATTAGAACCAAAATTAACTAAACAATTGACCAATATTCATGCCACTAATGGATAGATTTTATTAGTGGGAAAACACCAAAGAGAAAGGGAGACTTATGGGTCCCCTCTTCCTCCAAGGGAGGGCTCTTGAACCCCCATTGAGAGAGCTCTTCTTACAAAATGGTAAACTATAAATCAAATGGTGAAGAAATCCAAAGCTCATTCACTCAAGAGGTGATGTGAATAGCCCAATGAAATGGTGCTTGTATGATCCAATGAGAAAAGAGGTTCCTTGTAGGAGAATAGAGGCAGTATAATAATACAAATAGATTCTTGAAAATATAGTGCACTCATGGCCTCTTTTTATAGCAAATCTTTGAGGCACTATCCAACCGGTCTTTAGTGTGAACAAGGGGCCATTTAGGGCACCTTTAGGTCTTTGGCCAGCCCCCACTCGGATTCAGCTCGGATTTGGGGGTCAAATCGACTTGGGAGCTGAACTAGAAGTGGGTGGGAGGCCTACCAGAATTATAAATGCGTCGTTCTGAGGTGTGCACAGTTTTTTGCATAAACAGTCATGCATCGGGCGCATGTTCGCTTTCCCTACGTTTTTCGTTGGTGCATGTGTGTGCACTTCCTTCATATTCTGAGCGCATGCTAATTTTATAACTAGTTGTATAATTTATGCTCTTTTGAAATTCATTTTTGGGCCATGAATGAACTAATAGGTGTTTGGAGACATTCGATTTGTGTAACCATTTGCGGACAAAATTTCAATGATAACACATAGTTACCGACTTTTTCGCTTGCGGGATTCCGAACAGGAGGACTTCACTTCCATTGTTCCTTGACCTGCAAATAGCACCCCGGATTTCGTGATATATAAATTGACTTCCAGACTCCCACATCATCCCCTCTTCTGGGTTACCCATTTTTCACTCAAAATTTCTTATACATACAATTTGACCGTCAGGGCCTCACGTCTCCTCGAGAACCCTTGTCACCCTATTTTGAAGCCCATACGACCACTTTCCACACTTAGTCATTTCTTGGAATCTCTTTCGTGAATCGTCAGGTTGGTGAGTTTAGACAATTTCCAATTCCTAGTTGCTTTTTCTTGTGCTCGCCACCTTCACACTTCTTTCCAAGTATATGCAATAAATATACAACTTCTCCAAAAACATGCAAAACAGATATTTCCAAGAAATGGGATATCTATTACAGATTCAA
This sequence comes from Picea engelmannii, assembly GCA_009831015.1. Taxonomy (NCBI): domain Eukaryota; kingdom Viridiplantae; phylum Streptophyta; class Pinopsida; order Pinales; family Pinaceae; genus Picea; species Picea engelmannii. The sequence continues at coordinate 165,523 of ML788767.1, read as the reverse complement.
ATATATTAGCCCTTCTTTTCCCTCTTCTATACTTAACAAAATTCATGTTTCTCTTTTCCCTCGACTTTTTCTTTCTCGTTACTTAGTCTTTTTTCTGAAAATGTCTAGTTGCGCGGGTTGGCGGACTCATGGGTTCACATTTGCACTCGTGCTTTTATATCACGACTGTGGCCGACTGCTTCCCTATTCCATACCTAGCCACTTCTCTGATTGCGTATTCCTGGGTAGGTGGGCTCTAGATTTCACTTTTATTGTTCTATGATCTATGAACAACACCATGACTTCCGTGATATACAAATTTACAATCAGACTGTCACATCATACCCTCTTCCGTGTTACACAGTTTTCACTCAAAAGTTTTGAGACCTACAATTTGACTGTCAGGTCCTCACGTCTCCTGTGGAACTATTGTCACTCCATTTTGAATCTCGTTTGTCCACTTTCCATACTTCACCATTTCTTCGAATCTCTTTTGTGGATTGTCGGGTTGGTGGGTTCATGAAATATCCAATTCCTAATCGTTGTTTCTTGTGCCTTCCACCTTCGCACTTCCTTCCAAGTATGAAATAGCTTAGGTTTACTGTTGACATCTCATCATGCCTCGAGGAGATCATCATAATAACTTTCCCTACACAACTTGTCTAGAAACATGCAGAAAATATCCTACCAGGTAATGGGATATCTATTACAAATATCAATATATTAGTGAAAACGAATTCCACCGACCATTTCCCTATTCCATACTTACCGAATTTTTCACTTGTGGGTTCCCGGACATTCGAGTTCAATATTTCCCTTGCATTGTTGTGTGACCTGCAAACAACACCTGAAATTCTGCAATATACATGCAGAAAAGATCTTTCCAGGTAATGGGATATCTATTACAAATTTTAATATATTAGCGAAAACGAGTTGGACCAACCATTTCCCTATTCCATACTTAGCCACTTTTTCGATTGTGGGTTCCCAGATAGGCGAGCTCAAGATTTCCTTTCCATTGTTCCACGATCTGCAAACAACACTCATAATTCTGCAAATATACAAACAAACTGGCCGCTGGACTTCCCCATCATGCACTCTTCCCTTTTACGCATTTTGCAGTCAACATTTATGAGACATAAAATTTGACCATCGACCCTCACCTCTACTAAGAATCCTCTGTAAACCTATTTTGAAACCCACCTGACCACTTTTAATACTTGGTCATTCCTTGCTTGCACTCTTCCCTTTTATGCATTTTGTAGTCAAAATTTCTAAGACATACAATTTGACCGTTGGCCCTCACCTCTATTGAGAATCCCCTGTAACCCTATTTTGAAACCCATATGACTGCTTTTCATACTTGGACATTCCTTGCTTGCACTTGTTTATAATAAAAAATTGTTTATAAAAACATATATATATATATATATATATATATATATATATATATATATAAACACATATATATTATATATATATTATAAAGACATATAAAAATTGTTTGACCGTTGTACGCTCACCTATCCTTAGTATCCCTTTCAACCCTACTTTCAAGCCCGTCCGATCGCTTTTCATACTTATATATATAAAAGAGTCTTATTTATAATAAAAAGGATTGTTTATAAAAACATAATTATATATATATATATATATATATATATATATATATATATATATATATATAAGGTCTTATTTCTAAGTATGCAATTATCAAGCTTTAATGTTAAACCAAGATTTGAGGAGATCTCCCATTAATACGTATTAAAACAAGATTTTTGGAAGGTTATATTATCCCTTCTGAGTGTTAATTTCAAACATCATGGAATGTCATTCGCACGACATCGGGTTGGCCCATTCATGAAATTTTCAATCCCTAATTCTGAAAACAAGTCTGACCGACCGTTTCCCTATTCCATACTTAGTCACCTTCTCATAATTCAGCAAATATACAAATCGACCATTGAACTGCCCCATCATGCCCTCTTTCATTTTATGTGTTTAACAGTAAAAAAATTTGAGACATACAATTTGATCATCGAACACTCACCTCTCCTGAGTATACCCTGTAAACCTATTTTGAACCCATCTGACTGCTTTTTATACTTGGCCATTCCTTACTTGCTATTCCCCTTCTGCGTCACCTTCACACTTGTTTATAATAAAACATTGTTTATAAAAACATATATATATATATATATATAGGGTCTTATTTCTAAATATGCAATTAGTAAGCTTTAATGCTAACAACTCATCATGCAGGAATTGTATAGATTTTCATTAATGAGCGAAAGTCTCAAGGAGATCTATCATTAATGCGCATTAAACCAAGATTTGTGGAGGGTTATATTATCCCTTCCGAGTGTTAATTTCAAATTTCATGGAATGTCATTCGCACTTCGTCGGGTTGGCGCGTTCATGAAACCTCCAATCCTTAATTTCTCTTCATCATACCTGCCACCTTCGCACTTCTAAGTATGCATTAAGTAAGCTTTATTTTTAATAGCTCATCATCTGGCACCCATAGAGATTGTCATTAATAAGTGAAAGGATCGAGGATATTTCCCATTCACACGCATTGAACCAACATTTCCAGAGGGTTATATTATCCCCTCCAACTGTTCATTTCAAACATCGTCTGGAGCAAACAGACGTTCTCATAAAATTATGGCACCAGCTCAACAACAGTTCTATGGAGATACAGTGAACATCTTCGGGTGTGAGGACCATAACTTCTAGTGGTCCAGGGCATATTCTTACTACTCATCCCCTTCTGCCTAGAAAAAAATAATTTGGACCTCTGGGATTGCTCGTGCAAGTTGTGTCCCTGAATTTTTTTACTGTAAGGAGTTGGTCTCTTGGTGCGCCGATAAATATATTTCAGGCCAAAGAATTATTCCACTGTGGGGCCACTCTTCTGTTTCTTTTTCACCTCGGGTCTTCTGCGAGATGTTAAGATTGTTGGAGCCAACATTGTCGTTCAAAGGAGAAGACTCCCAGCAGTTCCTAAGAAAGCATAATAACGGGTTGGACCTCTTTCCTGAGTTCTTGGAAGACCCGATGGTAGCTCCTGAAGATATCACAAACTTACAGGTTAGTTCATTTAGAAATCCATTCTGGGAAACTGCGTGGTTGTTTACAAGAATGACGGGACAAGAATCCACAACAACTATTTCCCGCATGGTTCTTTATATTTTGTATTTCACAGTCAAGGAACAAACCATTTTTTATTGGGGGAAGCTAATTTCCCATGAAATCTGTTCCCAATTGTCAAGATTCAAAAAGAACAAGAAATTTTATATGTCATCCTACTTGGTTTTTGTGATAGCACATTGCTGTCAGTTTCCAAAATTGTCTCTATCCAAGAAGGTAAACTGGGAATTCAACCTAGTAACCTTCTGGTACCAGGCCTTGTGGAAGCACAAGGCCTCCCAATGTTTTTATGAGGTTTTTAATGACTTTGTTTCTGTTTTCAAAGGTTTTTTATTAGGACAAGATGCTCCCCGCATATCTGACCAGGCAACCAATTTTTTGGACAGGAAGGGGGCACTTGAACCAATGGATAATTACAGTGTGATAAGGATTTTTGGCTCCAAGGAAAAACCTGTTGTCCTTCCATATCACATTATGAACAAAATGTTTTTTACAGAAATAGCAAGGCAATACAACTATTAGTTGCATCTATTCCATGGGAAGAGAAAAAAATAGTTCGTTCCTCTGCCTTGGAAAGTCGACGACTTCGTGTTGAGGAACGTCAAAAAAATTGAGGAATTCACAGCCCATTTCAACAACTTGAACCTAAGATATGTTGAAAATCTAAGAGGGTTCGACCCTTGTAAAAAAAATTAGAACATTTACTTACAGTTGGCCTCAACAATTCTTTTTTCCAGGAACACCTGAGTGAAAACAGAGACACTTGTGACAACACTCCTGCTTCTGATTTCGGTGACCTAGACACATTGCAAAGCACCACTGCATTTTATAAGCAACAGGGAAAAGGCCCCAGTGAGAAGAGTGTTCAATCGCTAGATAGCACTCCCAAAAGTATGACATCCCGGAGCATCGTTCCAACGGCCCACCACAATAATAAAGTAACCCAGAGTTCTTCAAACCGAGGAGGAGATAACAACCCTCCTCACCCTAAAATTGATAGTTCTCACAAGCTTCCCGTGGAGAAGAAGAGAAAAAAACTTGTAGGGCAGGCGGAAGAGCCCGAAATTGAGAGTGAGAACATGGAACTTGAGACTAATTTGGAGAGCGTATTCTGCAACCATGATCATCCGAGAGATGCGATCCAGCATAGTCTCCCAATGGACATAGCTGATACTGAATTTTTTTACGAAGATGAATCCTTCATATTCCAAAGCGTTGTTTTTACAGCGAGTCTAAAAAATTAATTATTGAAAAGAGAGATGTAAAAAATAAGAAAGGAAAATATCGTTCAGAGGTTAACCTTGAGAACATGCGGTCGTCCCAAATATCTCGAATTCACAGAGAAACCAAAGATGCTCTTGATGATTCCATTGGGTGCATTGAGGTTGAGAATGACAGACTGAAGGACCAATTCAAGGAATTGGAGGAAGCTTTGATTCATATGCCATTGCTTTCCAGTCCTTTAGCAATAGCCATGCCTGCCACCCCTGCAGCTAAGTTAAAAGGATCCTCCAACCTCCTCGCATCGTGTAGAGGATATGTGGAGAATAATATCAAGAAATGAATGGAACTGATTATTGAGGCCTCAGAAACATCACAAACTATGGCTTCCCTTGTAACGAGGGAACATACATTGCTCTAACATTTGCAAGCCGATTTTAAAAATGAAGAACGTTTCTATTTAGATACGGTCATCCCTTTTGGCACCCGTGTCAAAAAAATGACAAAAATGAGAAGAAGACAACAAGATCTCCCCTCCAAAAACCGATCACTCAATTAAATGCATGCTGGAAAGATAAAGTGAAGAACCTACATCTCATTGTCCAATCATGTGAGCAAGCCATATCAAAGAAAGAAAAAGTATTCACAAAGCTGACTGAAATAGACTTAGCCAGAAGGACCAATGAGGTCCAAGAACCCAAGTTAATCATCAACTCCTTGCCCTTAATTAAGCAATCCTTCGATAAACAAGTTGATATTTTTAAGGTGTTATCTTTAGAAAATTTTTACAACATCCTTGAATATGGTGAAGATGACGTGGACAACTGGTTAGTCGACTATTTGGTAAAGATTGAAGACATTGATCAGGCTCTACGTAATCTTTCTATCAATCTAAGGGAATTAGAAAAGGGACTTTTCAACATAAAGATACAAAATGAGATCAACGTCGCCCCCTTGAAAATCTACATTGAAGAATGGGTCAAAAGGGAATTGAAGCGGGTCGTTGACGAAGTGCAACAGGCAGTTGGCAAAATTCCAGTAGCCGTCGACGACAGCAATAAAAAGGCATCAGCAAGAAAATAACAAAAGGGTTGATATGTACCATCACTGTAAGTCTATACTGATCACATCCTTCTTTGTTTATCAATCCAGTTATTCCACCTTTTTAAATAGAAATGTCTAGCCAAAGATTGATACCTTCCAATTTCTTCTTTTTAGGTATTACACTCTATCGTCTCCCACTTCTTATTTCCATGGTCCTATTTCTTGTACGTATTTCTCTTATGGTCAGTGGGAGCCCCAATCCCAGTCTATATGAAAAACTCATTTAAATTTCCAGGAATATGTAACAGACAATATTATTTTTTGATATATTCCAAATAAAACTATTTTTTAACTCCTTTTATATTTATGTGCTCGTAATTTTTTTTCTTCAACTATGTTGAATGTCAATAAATTGTGTTTATTTAATTTGAATTAG
>ML788767.1:141243-159374 GCA_009831015.1 Picea engelmannii | reverse complement strand
TTGCAGAGAGAAATTAAGAAAGAAGAAGCAAGATAGAAAGAATGGAAGAATTCTCATTAACCGTATTCCACACTCAAAGAGTGAATAATTTACAATAAATATAGGATACATATGAAACTAATGAGCCATAGTGGTGGTCTAGAATGATCTGGACACACACCAGCAGTTACAAGAGTAAACTGCCACCTAGTCTAGTCTCTCAGACAGTTACGGGAGTGAATTGTCACCTAGCTTAGTTAACTAGTCAACTAGTCTTTAGTTAATTGAATGAACAAAGAATAGTGAGTTGGTGATTATCCCAATGTTGCATGGTGACAAAACCAATGCAACATCTAAACTCAACTCAACTAGTCAAACTGAAGTGTCAACTGAAAGAGAATATTCTCCAGGTGGAATATTCTCCCCTAAAGTATAGGAGACTGGATAATGACTAATTATGACTAATAAACAAGGAATAACCTTAGGAAAAATAAATCCTAGGTTGTGTGAAGTAACTCCAACACCCCCCTTGAACATCACTATGGTGAAAATAAAGAATGGGTCCCGGCTACGAGGCCATGTTAGGTACCCAAATACAAAAGATACAGTGAACTAAACGAGGAAAGAGGGAAAACCTCATGGGAACAAAACCCCCCTAAAATTACAATGCATAAAATAAAAAATGATAAGGAACAAAAGACAGTTGCTAAGCAACCATGTCCTTCACTCCAACAAGACCTCGCAACTGTGCAAGTTTGTGCTTTTTTAAGATTTTGTTGAGGATGTAGATGTCTGCACGGATCTGATGAAATATATGCATCATTGATATTTCCACACATATCCACTTTATCTTATTTTAATGAATAATATCCAAATAAATTTTGGATGAAATTTTGAAAACCGTGCGGCCGTTTCCAGAAAAATGCTGAAATTTTGTTGATTTTAAAACGATCATAACTTCACTTTCCAGACTCCGTTTTGGACGATTTGTTTTTTGAAATTGGATATTTTCCTGAGAGGAATTCAAATATACAATTTGTTTTTGCAAATTTATCTCTGAAAATATCAGAATGGCATCTGATGTGCGCGACTCCATTTTTGTCTCCTAACATGCATGCATGGTGCATGCAAAAGTGTCTGCATGTGACTCCTGAGATGCATATCATATATATTTCACATGAATTTCAGAAAATAAATCTGAAATGGAGTAGACATCATCTTCAATTATTGGAATACTAATTTCTACAAATACTTTAGTAGAAGACTCTTCATAATAAGAGGTTTGATCTTTTGATGGCTTCTCTTCTAGCTCTATCTGTTCGACCTCCTGCATGAAATCTTCACAATATTCTTTATTCCCAAATAGATAATCCAATATGGTCCATAATTCATTTGGAGTTGATCATTGTGATTCTTCATATACTTGATGGAAAAGTTCGGGAGAAACAGACATGTCGATACTTCCTATGGCCATATTTTGTCTATTGAGAAAGTCATTTTTCTCATCGACAGAATCAGGCTGTACTTCCATTGCCATGGTTATTTCGTATAAGCCTTTGCATCTTAGCAGAAGCAAAAAATTTTGGCTTCCATTCCAAATAGTTATGAGGCATGAAGTATTTCCGGCTAATAATCCATCGTTTTGTTGTCTTCAATCTTTTGTACCTGCAAAAATAATTTGGTGTAGATTTTGCTTAGCAGTCCATTGGCTCTGATACCATGTAAATGTGTTGAACCTGTATAGAATAGATCTAGCTATAAAATACCACACACATTTGCAGAGAGAAATTAAGAAAGAAGAAACAAGATAAAAAGAATGGAAGAATTCTCATTAACCGTATTTCACACTCAAAGAGTGAATAATTTACAATAGATATAGGATACATATGAAAATAATGAGCCATAGTGGTGGTCTAGATTGATCTGGACACACACCAACAATTACAAGAGTAAATTGCCACCTAGTCTAGTCTCTCAGGCAATTATAAGAGTGAACTGCCACCTAGCTGAGTTAACTAGTCAACTAGTCTTCAATTAACTGACTAAACAAAGAGTAGTGAGTTGGTAATGATCCCAATGTTGCATGGTGACAAAACCAATGCAACATCTAAACTCAACACAATTAGTCAAACTGAAGTCTTGCTAGACTGGTTGGTGTCACGTTAGTAGAAAAGTCTTTCCTTCGCACCTGGAAAAATGTCAAGCACGCCTTCGAGACTCTTTCGCTTAAACCATTAAAAATTTACGTTTTATATTAATAGTTTCGTAACATTTCATTATAAATATTGGAGATAGTTGAGTCCCCATTACGCCTTGCTCATTGAGAACGCATGCATTTTGCTTTGTTTCAGCCTCAGCCACTATAAGACTTAAATATCTTTGCTTTCCCTTCATCTCATTTGTGTCTCCAATGGCTTCTTCTTCCAACCCCATCGCTGTCTCCGCAACTACCAAATATCCAGTTGGATTGGTTGACAGAGTAGAATATTTGGAGAGAACAGTGTTAATGCCGCAGCAAAGTGGGGAGACTAGAGTTGTGGGAATTGTGGGTTCTGGCGGGGTGGGAAAAACCACCCTAGCAAAACTATTTTTACTATTATATTTTTACTCTGTAATAAAAAAAAGGACGTATAAGAAAAAAATGCTAACTTGTTTTTGCCATATATATATATATATATATTTAAATTAACATATCAATTATCTATGATGTGTCATTATTAGTCTCTGTTGTAGGCGTAGAGGGACTATAGCAATGAATAAATAGTTGAGTGCATATTACTTTGTTCTTTGACCCGATATATTTGCACAATGCCTATTGTTGGAGCTATGGAAATAAAAGCATATATTTTTATATAATAAAAAGTAACATATATGTACTGATCTGATTGGATAAGAGATTGGAGGTCTTATTGTCGGCTTCGCTATTCTCAATGTACTATATGACAACATATCCAAAGTTTTTCTCGTGGTCAGTATGTTTTAATCATATATTTTTCCTGTATCATGCTTCAAGGTTGATTAATGCTAGCATTGGTTCAAATGTTTGTATTAGCATTTTCTGCTACCCGAATATATCTGCAAGTTTTGATATGTAATAAGCATATTGAAAAGTTTTGATATCCAAGATTTGTAGTGATTGAGAATTCCAAAGTTTATAGCGTCTTTGGCGGATGTATATTTCTTGAAATGTATTGACACTTATTCCAAAATGCATCAATAGGACTGACTGCGTAAATGTTCACATGACGCAACGTTCTGCAACACCCCTGATAGCTTAAATGTTTGCATTGCACGAGGTGCTTAGACAGCTTGAGAGTCTTAAATGTTTATGTAAATATGGTTCTTGGAGTACATTTTTCCTCGAAATTTTCTATACAATTACAGTGAATTTGCTCTTGATTGTCTACCGCTAGTTCAATAGCCATTGTATGTTTCCTCCTTGTTCTGCCATTGAAGCTACATACATTGTTTATTGGTTCAGTCACTGCTTCTTCTTCGCTGGTTTGTCGGTTGCTGCCATTGTATGCTTCATCCTCGTAATCGTTGAGGCTACATACATTGTTTACTGGTTCGGTGAGTGGTTCTTCTTCGTTGATTTCTCGGTTGTTGCTTGTTGCTGTTTCGTTGGTGATTCGAGTTGTGCTTCTACATTTCATCATGACGGAGTAAGTTTGGATGTCGTGGTTTCATTTTGTATTCCTTGTTTGTTGTTTAGTTTGCAGTTTGCAAGTAAGAATGTTTGTTTATTTGTAGTCACATGTTCCTTGTGTGTTTCCGGTTCCTTTTCTGTTTGGGTTGCAGTTTTGTAATCGTTGGAGATACATATGTTGTTCATTGGCTTGGTGGTTCTTGTTGGTTCGTTGGTTCCCGGGTTGCTAGTTCTGTTTGTTTGGCTGGGGTTTGCGCTTTGGGGTGTTGGGGGTGTAGTTCGGTCTCTTCGTGCTTTCTCGCTGGTTTGGTCCATGCTGGTTTCTTTTCTTTGATTTGGCCTTGTAGGGTTGGGGTGTAGCGGCGGTGGTTGGAGCTTTTGTTTATTTTTCTTTTTGGATTGTTATTGTTTTGTTTGGGGCACTTTACGGTGTTCATCCCCTGCACCCACTAGTGGATATGCAGTTGTTTTATTTTCCATGTCTGCCAGAGTCGAGATCTATTATTCTGTGAGATTTTCCTGGTGTTGCAGTCCTGCCATGAAAGAAAATAGTTGCATGCAAAATTGTTCGAGGATTACATGTGAAGTTACAATACCCGCTATTTTTTTGTTGGAATAAAGCATATGTATGCAGGGTACATTTATAAACCATGTATGGTTAGATGTGTGGATATGACATGACATGTCCTTTCTCCTCTACATAGACTGGTGTGCGCAGGATTTAATTTGTGTTGTTCTTGACATATGATATGTGCAACAAAGATTCTACAAGATTATATTTCCATGTCTGGAAGCATGTGTGGATAATTCATCGCGGAAAACTGAGAACTTGTATCGTGTGCACAACAGTCTATGTAGAGGATAAAGAACATGGCTAGAGGGAATATGTGGATAAATTCCAAGGGAAAAGCAGAAATTGTTTAGCTACGACCATGCAGTTACGTGATATTTTGTGCCTTGTAATATATTTTGGCCAGGGAAAAAAATTGTACACGTTTACAGCCATGGATATGGAAGTGCAAAGGTTCATATTTCTGCCTTTGTAGACTGTTCATTGAGTCAGTTTTTATTTATGTACACATTGCTTGTTCTCCGCTGAATACCAGCTTCCATTGGTGTTCATTAAATTTTGTGGGTTCCCAAATTGAAACAAACAGAGTCACTAGAGAAAAGGAGAGAGTCTCGACTGCATCGGCTAAAGAGCATATAGAAAGGTGCATCCTCGTACTGTTGTTTCATATTGCGTTGTTTTGTATTTCATTTATGGTCAGGATATGTGTTAAGCTAGTTGCGTGCCTTCCTACATGGTAATTTTTCTTGGTTGCATACATTTATTCTTGCATACTAAGCTAGTGCATGTCCGTTGTGTTTGTGTTGCATTGCTACATTTAAACAAACAGAATGGCTAGACAAGACGAAGGACTCTTTGGCGGGTAAATAGACCTGTTTCTTTTTTGTTTTACATGTCTGTTTTCAAACTAACTTGCCTTCTTGTCGATTGCATCTTCTGCGTTGCTACCTTGGAAAAAATAGGTTGCTTGGACAGGGAGATGAATTCTTTTGTGCAGCAACAGAGGGTTATGTGGTACAATCTTCTAAAAGGTATACCAAGTGTGCCATAAAACTAAAGATACAAACCGGGTGCGATCATATAATATAGAATGCATATATTTGCTTAGTCCTGATGTCCATCTGCAAATGCTTGCATCAGAAAAAGTTGGACTAGTGAGACGGCCATGAGCAGTCAATCATCCCAGACATCGGCAGACCGATAAGGCCAAAGGTAAAGATGCATGCGTTGTGATCTTACTATGTTTACTAGACAAATTTCTCGGGATATATATTCATCTATGGCATGGCGAATATGTTGATGCCATCTGCAATACATGGTTTGCAGCTCACAAGAAGTATCAACAAGTACGAGCGAGACACCGAACCTGTTGCATGTTTCACAGACTAAGAGGTGTTGTTGAGAAACTCTAGCTCCATAGTTCATCAAAAGTATGTGTGTACTTGTAGCACACTACCATTCACTTTATTTTTCCTGTTCAAAAAATGTCTTCAGGTCTAGAGTTATGACATCCAAAGTACTATCAATAGAGGCTTTGAACAGCCGCCAAACTGGACAGGTGTTCGTCGGGGACATAATGGTTGTTTATACCACCTACTTGGACAAGGAAAAAAAAAGTAGACCCATTACGCGTGCTGATATGACAGACAAGGACGCCATGATGACAGTCACACTAACTATTCCTCCTCAACTTGTTCATAAACATGCAGAAAAGATATTTTCGCGTAATGGGATATCCATTACAAATTTTAATATATTGTCGAAAATAGTATATGACCATGGTGATTGCGATCGAATTATTTCGGTCAACGAAACAAACATTGTGGAAACAATTTCTCCTATTTGTTCAGAATACCGCTTCCTCCCGGACTCGACTATTAGGCAACTTGCACAGAGCAATGATATTTACCCAATGGGAACGATTGCGGCTGCTGTCACACTAGCCAAGAAATTTGGGTCACAACACATTCTCTATATAAAGGATGGGGAGTTGGACAACGAGAAGGCAATGCTATCGCTTTTCATATTCAGTTTTGTTGTTTACTTTCACTTCTGCATGTATGTCGAATAAGTTACACAAAAATTGCACTGTTCCATGTTGCAACTACAATTGTTCGATACGTATTCAGATTTGTTTTCGTCAATGGAACAACAATTGCATAGAGGGAAAATTCCACTTATGCTATTCAAAAATATAACAAAAAAGAAAGATGCTAGAGAAACGATCTTTCGGACAACCCAGTCAACGTTTGTAACAAAGTTGGGAGTAGATACAGTAAAGGATCTAGAGAAGCTAGCTATCTCTACAATTGTTGTGCGTATACATTTACAAAATCATCCTCGCTTTTCTTATAGAAATAGCCTTGAACAAATTTCTGCAGCTGTTAAATTTTTTTTTTTGTCTTAAAGGGGAGGGTAGGATGCAGTTGTGTATTATATTGTTCATTGTATTAATTCATTTGCTCGCATTCCCAGGTTGAACGTCTTTTAGTTGCATCCAATGTGTACTCGACCCCCTTTAAGCTTGTTTGTGCAAAATGCCATTCCGTTGCCTCTGCCTCCGCTTTGATAACTGATGATACAATTGATTGTCTGTGATGCGGTGAAAAATGTCCATGTATTTATCGACATTGCCTCAGTGGTGTTATTCGAACCGTGGGCTACACAACAGTGCATTGTACGATCAGAAAGCCACTGTTACAAAATGTGCTTCGTGAGTTGGCAGAGTTGGCGTATGAAACATATCTACAGAAAAAGGCAAGCAATGTCTACATGTTGTGGTAGCTTCGGATACAAAGAAAATTCACCTTAAATGAGGACAATGTAATTTTGCATATCGACTGAATAGGGGAAAAAAAAATTATATGAAACTTTGAGAGGAAACGAAAATACCTCATCTCTCTCTATGATATTTGTTCAACATCCAGATGAAAGTTAGTTTCAACAGAAAACAAATGCGACGACATCTTTTCTTTGTATATCAAATTGTTTGGTACAAAGGTCGATGGGTTCTGTTCTATGGAACCTTCTGGGAACTTGCTTGTGGATTGTTTAAAGTATGGTTGGTTCTTGGTTATCTGCTTTGTCTGTCAATTTGTATACTCTGGAACTCCAATTGTTCTTTGGAGGACACCGAACAATATAATTGTTTTTTTTAGCCAGCTGGGACGCAAATCCGCCTGGTAATTTCTATGGCACTGTGACGCAACTGTACTGTCACTTGCTTTAGCAGATTTCCTTAATCGATGAACTTGGTCAAACTATTATTCTGAAATAATTTGAAATCAACGAATATATAGTGTTTGAACTACGACTGTCCTCACATACAAACAAGAGGCTCTTAAAGTACAAATTGGTCATTGTTTTCGCATTTTTTCTTATTCAATGAAGTTAGTCTGATTAATATTCTGGAATAATTTTAAATCAACGAATATTTAGTGTGCGGAATTTAATTGTGGTATCATATGAACAACAAGCCTTTAAAATTCAGATTGGTCCTTGTTATGCTTGCGGTTATAGAATTAAAAAAAAAAATCTTTTATTTCCTTGATTCTTTTAAGAATAAACAATTTAACATCCTTTAATAATTTAATGCGCCAGATCTCAAGTCCATAAAGTCCCAATTTTCAGCCCGTGAGATCGAACAAAAGAGGCCCATTTTTCAGCCCGCCAACCCCACAGCCCCCGATCAAACAAAATCGTTAAATATGAAATACATACGGAATTGTTATGGGACAATAAAAGTGCAATGTTCAACGAACTAGCCCGATTCCTCTTGTCAATTTGTATATGGCAGAAGTCTGGATGCTATTTGTAGTGGAGGGAACAATGGAGACTCTATTTTCGGCCCGCCCGGCTATGAACCCACCATCCAAAAACTGCCTAAAAGTGCAATGTTTAGGCAACCAGCCTGAGTTCTCCTGGCAATTTGTATATCGTAGAAGCTTGGGTGGTATATGTAGGAGAGAGAACAATAAAGACTCTATTTTCAACTTGTCAGGACGCCAACCCGCGATCCAAAAACTACCCAAGTATGGAATGAGGAATCCACATATGCTGTATAAAATCTCATTCCATAGTTAATATAGAGACTATGTCCACAAGTTCGCTTGTCAATTTGTATATCACGGAAGTGAAGATGCTATTTGTAGAACACGGAACAATAGATACTTAATTTTAAGCCCGCCAGGTCACGAATCCACGATCCAAAAAGTGCTCACGTATGGAATGAGGGATCAGCATATGTTCTAGAACAATGTGTTTGTACAACAGGGAACAATAGAGGCCCCGATAGAAAAAAAACAATAATTATGAAATTGATACGGAATCGTTACAGGGCAATAAAAGTCCAATGTTCAACGAAGCAACCCGAGTCCACTTGTGAGTATGCAATGAGGGTTCCGCATAATTAATTTGCAGCCCGCCTGGCCGTGAACCTGCAATCCAAAAAATGCCCATCTATTGAATGAGGGATCAACATATGTTCCAGAAGAATACAAATGCATTGTTCATCCAAGCAGCTCGTAGCTCCTCCTGTCAATTTGTATGTCGTGGAAATCTGGGTGCTATTTGTAGAAGACAGAACAATAGACACTATTTTCGGCCAGCTAGGCCACGAACCCACAATCCAAAAACTGCCTAAGTATGGAATCAGGAATCCGCATATTTACAAGCCGGCATGTAAATTTGTATATCACGGAAGTCTAGGTGCTATTTGTAGAACACAGAACAATAGATACTTAATTTTCATCCCGCCAACCCGCAATCCAAAAAGTGCCCAAGTATGGAATGAGGACTCTGCATATGTTCTACAACAATACAAATGCAAAGTTTAGCCAAGCAACCCATAGGTCCGCATATGTTGTAGAACAATGTATTTGTACAACGCGGAACAATAGAGGCCCAAATATGCAATTAGTGATCCTCATATGCTGTGTAAAATCTCATTCCATATTTTATATACAGATTATGTCCACAGGTCTATGTGTCAATTTGTATATCGCGGAAGTGTGGGTGCTATTTGTAGGATACAGAACAGTAGATACTTAATTTTCAGCCTGCTCGCCCGCAAACCCGCGATCCAAAAAAGAGCCCAAGTATGGAATGAGGGATGTGCATATGTTCTAGAACCAAAAAAATGCAATGTTCAGCCAAGCAGCCCATGGCAACTCCTGTCAATTTGTATGTCGCGGAAATCTCAGTGCTATTTGTAGGACAGGGAACAATAGAGACTCTTTTTTCGGCCCGCCATACTGCAAACCCGCAATCAAAAAACTGCCTAAATATGGAAACACGGATCCACATATGCTTTATAAAATCTCATGTCGATACTTTATATAGAGACTCATCTCCGCAACTCCCACCGTCAATTTGTATATCGCAGAAATCTGGGTGCTATTTGTAGGAGACGAAACAATAGAGACTATATTTTCGGCCTGCCAGGACATGAATCTAGGATCCAAAAAATGCAAAGTATGGAATGAGGAATCCGCATATGTTGTATAAAATATCATTCCATACTTTATATAGAGACTATGTCCAGAAGCCCGCTTGTAAATTTGTATATTGCGGAAGTGTAGGTGCTATTTGTAGGACACGGAACAATAGATACTTAATTTTCAACCCACCAAGCTGCGAACCCGAGATCCAAAAAGTGCCCAAGTATGGAATGAGGAATCTACATATGTTCTAGAATAATGAAAATACAATGTTCAGTCAAGCAAACCATAGGTCCTCCTCTAAATTTGTATATCGCGAAAATGTGGTTGCTATTTGTAGTATAGGGAACAAAGAATCTGCATATGTTCTAGAACAGTACAAATGCAATGTTCAGCCAAGCAACCCATAGGTCGTGTTATCAATTTGTATATCACGGAAATCTGCATTCTATTTGTAGGACACGGAACAATATTCAGTATTTTTTCAGCCCGCCAGGCTACGAACCCATGATAAAAAAGTGCCTAAGTATGGAATAAGAGATCCGCATATGATGTATAAAATCTCATGTCTATACTTTATATAGAAACTCATCTCCGCAACTCCTGCTGTCAATTTTTATATCACGAAACTGTCGGTGCTATTTGTAGGGCACGGAACAATAGATACTCAATTTTCAACCCGTCAGGCCGCAAACACGCGAAACAAAAAGTGCTCGAGTATGGAATCATGGATTCGGATATGTTCTATACAATCTGATGTCCATTCTTTATAAAAGTACATATTTAACCAACCAACCCGCAATGTTGAACCAACCAACCCGCAACTCTGCCTACCATTTTGTATCTCACGGAAATGTAGGTGCTATTTGTAGGACACAGAACAATAGAGGCTCAATTTTCAACCTGCTAGGCCGAGAACCCGTCCGCCAGGCAAAGAACCATCGGGCCTTCACGTCTCTTGGGTATATCTTCTTCCATTTTTTTGTTTGTAACCCGCCTGACCACTTTCCATATGCAATAATTAAGATTTAATGCTAGTATCCATCCTGCAGCAACCATTACAGTTGTCATTAATGTCCGGAATTTCGGAGAAGATTTGTCATTAGTACAAATTAAACTAAGATTTGCGCACAAGCATGTTATCCTTTCCAAGTATTCATTTCAAAGGTGATGAAATCATTTTTTTTTTGTCCGCCGACGGGTTGGTGTTTTTAATAAATTTCTGATTCTTAATGTCTTTTCGTCATCACCGCCACCTTCCCACTTTTTTCTAATTGTGCAATTAGTGAGCTGTGATGGTCACAACTCATTCCGCACGACCCCTGAAAATTGTCATTGATCAGTGAAAGGCTCGAAGAGATATTCCATTGATATGCATTAAACTAGACTTTGCGGAGGCTTATATTATCCCTCCCCGATTTTCTTTTGAAACATTGTCTCTCACAAATGGAAATTCTTAATAACTTTTGGCGGCAATTCTCTCCACACAAAGTCAACACATTAGGGCATAATGGCCATAGGTTCCACTATTCCAAGGCATATTCTTACTATTCATCTCTCTCCAACCATAAGAAAAAAACAAGATGGTCCCTTGGTACACTGAGAGATATATTTCAAGCCAGAAAATTTGATGCCAACCTTGGCTGCTCAGAGAACCTGCCCACTTGCAGTCATGCCTGTCGCAGAACTTTATGCCATGAATTCCAAGCCAGTAGAAGATGATCTGATGGACGATGATACAGCAATGGATGATGGCAATGCAGAAAATATTCCCACTCCTGGGCCCAAATTGAAATGAACCATAACGAACGGACCTTCCCAGCTTGATGATCGCAGTCATGACAACACCAAAAGGAGTTTCAGAAGAAAAAAAACGGACAATGAACGCAACAGCCACTTTGCACCGCCAAAGTAGGAATTCTAGAGTTCCAAATTAGTCTGTTCTGGGTGGAAGAGTTTGACTGTAAAGAAATCATATGTTGATGCTTCCAAAGATATATTTCAAGCCAAAAAAATATTGTTTAACATTTTCGGGTATCAGGTGCAAAAGTTTCGATGCTGCAACACATTTTCCTACTAGTCATCTCCTTCTTCCTAGAATGGACTAATTTGGGCCTCTGTAATTGCACGTGCAAGTTGTAGTACTGAATGTTTTTCCACTATGAAGAGTCGGTTTCAACTAAGGGCTATTCCACTTGCCCTTCAACCATTTTTGTCTTCTTCCTCAGGCAAAGCTGCTAAAAAATATCAATTTCAGCAGAGGATGATTAATCGAGGAGAAAACTCCAAGGATCTTGCATATTGCGGAACCCGTGCCTATGTTTATCGCAGATACCTTCAATGTTTTCAAACAAAGAACTGGATCCAATTTCTAAGAATAGATGTACAGTACTCAGTACTTTTCTTATTTTTTAAATGGATTTACTATTACAAAATTTTGGCCTTAGACTCTTCATCTCTGCCACTTTTCTGAGTTTCACGCATGTTCTAATTGCCATACTTCAGTGCTCTCGTACTTCTTCGATCTTATGTTTACTAATACCAATGTAAAATGTTCCAGCAAAATCATTCTTCTTGTTTCTAGAGATGCAATTATTAATTTTTAATGCTAATTAGTACAAAACAAAGTTCTCTACTTCAGTTGGTATGTTACAGTCATGGAATAATGTATCAAGAACATAATTGCACACACAGGTTGCAATAAAATGTAATCTTCAACAACGCATTTCCTGATAACTAGTAGATCATGATTTTGCAACAATGGGGCTTCTTTGAAACCAATTCGCACTTACGAAAAATGTCTTTCGCCTTTCTATTTTCCCAATTCACACGTTTCCAACCACAGCTTCCCCTTTCTTTAAATTGACCCTCTATTGTTCCTTATCCCACAACTGCCACCCAGAGTTCCGCCATATAGAAATCTACAAGAGGACCTCGTTGGCTGCATCAACATTGCATCTCTACTTTTCCATGACCTCCAAACAACATTCGTAGCTCTACTATATACAAATTGACAGATATACAAATTTGCAATTGTTCTTAGATCATGCCCATTTCTATATTACGGTCGACCTATCATGCCCTTTTCATGATCTCTTCCGTTTTACACATTTTTCACTCAAAATTTTCGAAACATGAAATTTCACCCTTTTTCGTATTACGGTCCACCTATCATGCCCTTTTCCGTGATGCACATTTTTTGCACTGAAAACGTTCGAGAAATACAATTTAACCACCGCTTCCTCGCATATTTACTGGAACTATTATCAACCCGTTTTGAATCCCATCTATCTGCTTTCCATACTTCTCCATTTGTTCAAATTTCTTTATGGAATCGTCCCTTTGTCAGGTTGAAGAAATATTCAGTTCGTAGTCATTGTTTCATGTGCCGGCATCCTTTTGGAATTAGCAATTGGAAATTATATATAAGATCTTATTGTTGCATATGCAATTAGAAATTTCCCTATTCCATACTTATCCATTTTGCCGAAATTCCGCAAATATACAACTGGTCGTTGAACTCCCACTTCGTGATCTCTTCTTGACTATCCCCG
This sequence comes from Picea engelmannii, assembly GCA_009831015.1. Lineage (NCBI taxonomy): Eukaryota > Viridiplantae > Streptophyta > Pinopsida > Pinales > Pinaceae > Picea > Picea engelmannii. The sequence goes on along the minus strand of ML788767.1, from coordinate 146,183 downwards.
CAACTCTTTTTTGAATTGCGTCCAACCGCTTTTCAGAACTTGCCATTCTTTCCTTTCTCTCTGCCATCTTCGTCACCTTCACACTTCTCTACAATAAAATAAAATATAAAGTTTTTTTTATATATAGACATATCTTGTTTCTAAATATGGAATTAGTGGCATTTAATTCTAACAGGAAATCATGCAGAAACCGTATATATTGTCATTTATGGGCGAAAGGGCCTAGGAAATCTCATATTCATGCGCATTAAACCAAAATTTGCGGGGAGATTATATTGTCCCTTCCGAGTGTTCATTTCAAAATCATGAAATCCCTTTCACATCGTGTGGCCTTCGCACGTTCAAGAAACCTCCATTCCTTAATTTCTCTTCACCGTACCCGCCACCTTCGCATTTCTAAATATGCAATAAATAAACTTTACTCCTAACAATTCATCATGCACCACCAATACCGATTGTCAATAATTAGCGAAAGGCTCGAGGAGATTTCCCATTCATAAGCATTTAACCAAGATTTAGCAAAAAGTTACATTATTCATTGTGACTGTTCATTTAAACCATCATCTGCAGCAAAGAAACCTTCTCATAAACCTATGGCATTAGTTCCGCACTAGTTTTGTGGAGATACAATGAACATCTTCGGTCGTCACGACCAGAACTTCCACTGGTCCAGGGCATTTTATTATTACTCAACCTCTGCCACAGAGAACCAAGTAATTTGGACCTCCGGGATTGCTCATGCAGGTTGTGTCCCTGAGGTTTTTTACTGTAAGGACTTGGTCTCTTGGTGCGCTGATAAATTTATTGCAGAAAAAAGAATTATTCCACTGCACGACCGCTCTTTTGTTTCTTTGTCGCCTCATCTCTTCCAGCAGATGTTGAAATTGCCCGAGCCAACATTGATGTTCAAAGGAGAAGATTGCAAACAGTTCCTAGCAAAGCATAATAATGGATTGGACCTCTTGCCCCTTTTTTTGGAAAACCCGGATCTAGTTCTTGAAGATATTACAAGCATGCAGGTTAGTTCATTTAAAAATCCTTTTTGTGAAATTGCCTGGCTGTTTACAAGAATAATGGGACAGGAATCCACAGTTACTGTTTCTCGCATGGCTCTTTACATTTTGTATTTCACAGTCAACGAACAAGCCATTTTTTATTGGGGAAGGATAATTTCTTATGAAATCTCTTCCTAATTGTCAAGCTACAAAAGGGGAAAGAAATTTTATATGTCATCCTATTTAGTTTTTGCAATAGCACATTCATGTCGATTTCCGCAACTGTCTCTGTCCAAGAATGTCAACTGTGATTTCCACCCAGTAATGTTCTGGTATTAGGCCTTGTGGAAGCACAAGGCTTCCCACTGTTTTTATGAGGTTTTTAATGGCTTCCTGTCTGTTTTCAAACTTTTCTTGTTAGGAGAAAATGCTCCCCGCTTATCTGAATAGGAAACTAATTTTTTGGACAAAAAGGGAACAATCCAACATTTGGATAATTACATTGTCATAAGAATTTTTGGCTCCATGAAACAAACTGCTCTCCTTCCATGTCACATTGCAGACATATTTTTTATTGCAGAAGTAGCACGTCAATACAACTACTAGTTCCATCTGTTCCAAAGGAAGAAAAAGAAACAGTTCATTCCTATGCTTTGGAAAATAGGGGAGTTCGTGTTGAAAAATGTCAACAAATTTGATGATTTCGCAGCACATTTTAGTATCTCCAACCTCAAATATGTTGAACACATAAAAGGATTTGACCCCTATGATATTTTTATATAACATTTACATTCACTTGGCCTCGACAATTATTTTGTAAATAAACACCTGCCCAAAAATAGAGACAGTCATGGGCCTGCCTCTGATGTCGATGACGTAGAGACAGTGCAAAGCTGCACCAAAATATACATGCAACAGGGGAAAGACCCCAGTGACAAGAGTGTTCAATCCGCAAATACCACTCAAAAAAGTACGACATCCTGGAGCATTGCTCAAACGGCCCATCACAGCAACAAAGAAACCCAAAATTCTTCAAACGAAGGAGGAGATAACGACCCTCCTCACTCTAAAATTGATAGGTCTCACAAGCTTCCAGTGGAGAAGAAGAGAAAAAACAATGTGGGGCAGGCAGAAGACCTGGAAATTCAGACTGAGAACATGGAAATTGACACTGATTTGGATACCATGTTCCCCTTCTTTGATCAGCTCGAGGACGCCATCCACCATAGCCATCCAATGGACATATTCGTTGCCCAAAATTTTGACGAAGATGAATCCTTCGTGTTCCAGAGCGCTTTTTTTGATAACAGGAACAAAAAATTGATATTTCAGAAAAAAAAATGTTAAAAATATCAAAGGCAAATCTTGTTCAGAGGTTGACATTGCCAACATGCGGCCGTCCCAAATCTGTCAACTTCACATCGTGACCGGAGAAGCGCTTCAGGACTCCATTGAACGCATGGAGACCCATAATGCCAGACTGAAGGACAGAGTCAAGGAATTGGAAAACGCTTTCTTTCCTATGCCATTGCATGTCAATCCTTTGGAAATAGCCATGACTGGCACCCCTGCACCCAATGTAAAAGCACCCTCCACCCTGCTCGCATCCTGTAAAGGATACGTGGAAAACAATATCACAAAAAGAATGGAACTGGTTACCGATGCCTAGAAAATATCACAAACCATCACTTCCCTTGGAACCAGGGCACATAGCTTGCTCGAGCTTTTGCAAGCCGAATTAAAAGATGAAGAAAATTTCTTCTTAAAAACAGTCATCCCTTTTGGCAAGATTGTCAACAATATGACATAAACAAAAAGAAAAGAAGAAGATCTTCCATCCAAAAACTGGATCGTCCAATTGAATGCATGTTGGAAAGAAAAAGTAAACAACCCGTGTCTCATTGTTCAGTCATGTCAACAAGTCATATCGAAGAAAGATAAATTATCACAAAGCTGTCAAATATAGACTTAGCTAGGAAAACAAACGAATTCCAAGACCCCCTCTTAATCAAAAACTCCTTGCCCTTAACCAGAGAAGAGTTCAATAAACATGTTGCTATGTTGAAGACCTTCTCTCTGGAAAAGTTTTACAGCATCCTTCAATTTGATCAATCTCATGTCCATGACTGGCTAGTCAAATATGCAGTACAGAATGAGGAAATTCATCAGGCTCTCTCTAATCTTTCTATCGACTTCCATGCATTAGAAAATGATCTTTTCAACATCAAGATCCGGAATGAGATCAATGTAGCCCCAATGAGAGCGTACATTGAAGAATGGGTCGAAAGGCAATTGAAACAGGCCACCAACGAAAGACAACAGGCAGTTGTCATCATTCCAACAGCCATGGAGAACATCCTTGAAACCGCAGTTGTCGCTGACATCAATGAAAGGGAAGCCACAAGAAAATAGCTAAAGCGCTCTTATGTACCCTCAATGTAAGTTTACTCATCCCATCTTTCTTTGTTTCTCAACCCAGTGATTCCACTTTCTTAAATAAACATGTATAGGCAAACACTTATACCTTTCCATTTATTTTCTTTTGCAATTGTTGCACTCTATCTTCTTTCCACAATCATGTTTCTTGTAAATATTTTTCTAATGGTTCGCAGAAGCCCCAATCCCAGTCTACATGACAAATGCATTGAAATTCCGGTTTATATGTAACACGCTTTGTTTTTTTTGTATATTTCAACATTTGCAATGGTATGTAACAAACTTCTATTTTCTGACAGATTTCAAATAAAAATGCATCTAAATTTTTATATCCTAGAGACTCTACTCTTATCTTTCAACACTCTCTATAACAAATGCATTTATGGCAAATGTTCACAAACACATTAAATTTTTTATATTTCTTATCTCCTATTAATTTTATGTCATTATATATTTTTATCTTTCACCAATCCACATTGAAAATGCGTTTAAATTTCCAAATTTAATCTTGCACTGTCAACATTTTTTTTACTTTCTTATATACTTTCAAAAAAATAAAATGTTTGCTATATACTTTCCAAAATTAGATGGTGCTCGGCCTACCAACCGTCATTTACTTTTGCCCCATCTTTTAAAATATGCACCTTGCACACAACATTTCCCTCATATACATTTTCTTCCAAGCACATCGTTTCATTTACACTTCGACCCCATTTTTCAAAATTTTCTTTCTAACCTCCTTGGTAAAAATACATATTTCGTATGTATAATTTATTTATTTATGATGATTTTCTATGTCCTAGTTTTAAAAATAACCAATTCGGTAATACTAAATTTTTTGTGTCCAACAACCATTCAAACATTAATATTTTTTTATATTTTTTCAAGAACTAATTCGGGAATACTATGTTCTGCATGCAAACCACATGTATATCAACTTTCTAGCCACCTACCTGTACTAGGTCACATTTACTCCCATACCAACCTGGCAGAGACTACGTTGCCATGCAACACTTGTTTAATACACTATCATTGTAGTGATCCTATGTTTTATTATGCAAAAGTTAATGAGTATAATAAACAATAAGAAAAAAAATGAAAAATAAATTATGTTTTCAATCAAACTTATTAGTTATATATAATACAATGTTGTGAAAAAAAATGAAAAATAAATTATGTTTTCAATCAAACTTATTAGTTATATATAATACAATGTTGTGGTTGTAGTGAAATTAGATAACAATAATTTTTATATAAGAAATAATAAGGAAAAAAAATAAAAATAGAAACAATCATGTTTTCCATTAAATTTTTGAGTTACAAATAACATAAAGTTGTTGTTTTCATAGAGCTATAAAAAAAAAAATCTCTATTTTGGAAAATGGTATATAGTTAGTGGCAAGGCAAACATGGAAAAACAACAATATGTTAACTTGAAGGGATTATTCAAGGTACTTTTACAATGAATTTCAATATAGTGTAAAAAGATGAAATGTAGGAAATTGAATT
>ML788767.1:101567-128163 GCA_009831015.1 Picea engelmannii | reverse complement strand
GAATAGTTTTCTTCATCAAGGATTGGAACTTCATCATCCATTTGTGTGTCTATGGATCTCCTTCAAGCTTGTTAAGGCTTGTAGTGAAGGCCCGCTCTGATACCAATTGTTGGACACACCTACCACACTTAGAGGGGGGGGTGTGAATGAGTGTGGGGATATTTTTCCCAAAACTTCCCTCTTACAAAAAACTCATTAGTTAGCATTCGACATTTATTCATTCCTCATTGCTGTCATTAATAATCAGTTAGATGTGAATACATATCAGCAATATATCATCAACAAATCATCTCCACAAGGAACATAAGGAACACAAGATGTATGTACAACTTTTCTTTTTATTATGGACTTCAATATGGTGGTTTTTCACCAACAACTGAATAGAGTACAACTCCACAAGATAACCAGCTCTATATGCAAGACTTAGCTTACATTATCAGCACCAATTGAGATGAGGCAACAATCCTCAATAGATATCAATCTATACCATAAACAAGAGCATCAACCATGCACCAACCTGTGCCAAACAACCTGTAATCAACCTGTACCATAAACAAGTGCATCCAACCATGTACCAAGTATATGCCAATCATGTGTCAACTACTAATCAACAATGAATCATCAATATGTACCAACATCATCAACTATACACCTCATGTATGTGCCAACTCATCAACTGCTTGTCTCAACCATGACTAGTTTTGGATTAGTCAACAACCCTAACTTGAAATAATTATAACTTTGTACCTGTAATGAATAAAGATCTGAAACTAATAAAAAATGTTCTTCAGTGTTTTTTATGCAATTCCTCCAAGTGGCACTACTTGTAACCTCTCAGAAAAGGCGTTATAGAAAATATGGCATACCCTGCTGAATTCTGGATTATTCTAGAGAGCGACCTTGTAGAGTGTGCATCACATGGAATATTTGTTGAATGAATCTGAAACTATTACAGAGCATACTATAGACTGTAATATAACCAACACAATTGGTCTCACTAAATTTGTATCTGTTATGAAGAAGTTATCACGTTTTTACCTGAAACACCTATTTTTGACTAGTTTCAGGACTGGTAACAAACCCTATTTTCCACAGAGTGTAACTCCCAAACTACAACGACCCACAAGATGAATTTTTAACCACAGATACTTGGATATGTTTTCTCACTTTTATAGAAATTTTAGGATCTGAATCATTATAGAAAAAAATTTGTAGAGAAAATGGTGAGATGACCTGTAAAGAACATACCTTAGAAAGAACCATCAAAAGAATTTATCCTTCCTTGCATTTCGGCCTTATTTTCTTCACTTTCCTTAGAATTTCGGCTTAGATATCCTTGGTTACTTCAGTCACCTATAGATATTCAATATTCTCAAGTGTTTCACACTAAAAATGCTCAAGAAGCTCTCCATCAATACTCCAAAAGATATTCTCACAAGAAGCTCTCCATTGATCCACAAAAAGGATAATCTACAAGACACCATTGCTATCTTATTTATACTTTCATCCTCTAGGTCACTTAACCCATTTTTAGGTCACTTAATCCATTTCTAGGTCACTTAACCTATTTTCCTTATTTTAGGGTTAACCACTTTCCATAAATAGAAAGTTCTCCAATACTTTATCATTTAAATATTCCTTCTTGATTTTGTCATCTTACTTTATCATTTCTTGATTTTGTCACTTCTCTTGATTATTTAAATAATCCACCCTGAATTTGTCATTTTAATTTATCATTTAGATAATATTAACCCATTTCTAGGTCACTTAACCTATTTTCCTTATTTTTTGGGTTAACCACTTTCCATAAATATTCCTTCTTGATTTTGTCACCTTACTTTATCATTTCTTGATTTTGTCACTTCTCTTTATTATTTGAATAATCCACCTTGACTTTGTCACTTTACTTTATCATTTAAATAATGATTTCTTCCTTTAGGTCACTTTGACTTCTTTGACCTTGGGAGCTTCAAGCCTTCATGTGGGAGTCCTTCATCTTCGTAAGGCCATAACTCTCAAACCATGAGGAGTTATGTGACATTCCACATACCACCAGAAATGGCATGACAAGAACTATCCATCTAGGATAGTTTCACAAACAATTTCCTTGATCTTCATCTCATTATTCCACATACAAGCATGGGTCCTCTAACCATTCTTCTAGTATAACTCAATCCGCAAAGTGTCTTCCCGTGAGGGCTTTCACCATAAGGGGACCACTTTGGAGTTCATCCATTTGTGCACCTTATCAATCATGATAAGACAATAATGAGTCATCTATACATTTTTCCAACAATGCATCATATACCAATGAAACCACATCGATCCATATTCAACATGTATCAATGACAACTCATTGATCCATCTTCATCCATGCATTCTCATCAAGGAAAAATACATATTATATTACATCAATCATCAATCAATCAATCCTTTGACATCAATCAATCACTTGACATCAATCAATGACATCAATCAATCAAACCATTGGCATCAATGACAACATGATCCAACACTTTCTAATTGGATTTGTGAGTTGCATCTCCCACATTGTCACCCTTATTGTTTCATCTACACATTTCCTTATCCTTATCTATTATTTTCAAATATCGTTGCATTTATTGTTTGTCATCAGTTTATCATGGAAGAAATTATGCAAATTTGGATATAATGGCACATGTCACCCATTCTTGGTGTATAGGGTAAATAAAAGGGTGTTATCGATGATATTGAACTTGAATTTTAGCGCAAACATGCACATATTGTCACCCTCTTAGATATGGGAACTCAACCTTAGTTTCAAGTCAATGAGGTACAATTTGTGAAACAATCATCAAATCTACCACAGAATCCTTCCTTTGTTGAATCCATAGTTCACCATTGATGGTAAACATTCCATCACCAAAAACATCTGTAAATGCACTCCTAAAATTGGGACCCTTTTAGAAACTTCAAAACTTAGTTGTGAGAATGTACTCCACATTTGTGGGATCGATGATAAGGACAGTGGGTTGCAGAAGGCCTTTCACAATAAAATTTCCCCCGAATCCGATAAGGATTTGTGAAATCAAATCGTATAGATTGTTGAAATGTAGACAAAAGGACGGGAGCATCCTTACGAAGACCATTATGGAGGGAATTTTTTCTTTGCTTTTCTGCTGAGAATTAGAACATAGTATGTGAAAGATATGAATTTGATGGCGATCAAGAAAATGAAGCTATCCATCCCCACACCCTCAAGAATACCATTGAATACATGCCAACAAGTAAAGAATTCTCTGCATATTTATCATCACACATACCTGATCAATCAATTGTTGAAACAATGGTTATTATGTATTTATTGACCTCAATGTATAATTTTTTTGTCTTCACAAAAAGGTCTAGTTAAAGGGGGTTGTCAATGGCATTATCATGTGGGAAGGTGAGTGGAACCAAAAAAATTTCATCATGATGGAAGTCCATGAGTGTCGCTCCAGAAGATAGGGTTGATAGCTTGCTCCAGAAGACAGGGATGAGGGAGAAATGGAAGACCGCCACTTTGGAGAGAACTCCCAACCTCTCATTTCCTTATCAAGAAGAATAATCCCAAAAAGAAGCCCAAGTTCCCTTCTATCTCTAAGGCCTCAGTTTATATGTTTTATTTCTAGTTTGATCATAGCATAGGATTCAGCGGCTTGGGGCAAAGCTATATCCAATATTATTGACGGAAACCCCCCCCCCCTTCTCTCCAGGGGATTCCATGACCTCCCGGTCTTGGATCTTCAAAATCTTTGAACTGAACTGGTTCTTTAGCCTTCAACAGAACTTGAGAAATTTACACACTCACACAGGTCCCCGTGATGTTGCGTGTAAGTTCCGACTACTTACAATTCCTCTCTCCGACACTTGGCGACACCGATTCGTGAGCACTAGTCCGGTGCTAGAATATTTCTCCGCTATGTGACCACGGGCTATGACCTCGGGCCAACCCTTCGCCACTTTGGGCTCCAACAATACTACAATCTCCTCCTCTGTTTCCTTTTGAATTAGCATGGTCCAAACTCACGGGTCTCTGCCACGTGTCTCCCTAGATCTCACAGTCCAGCTTAAACTTCGGGTTTCGCGACTTCTTGAAAATTCACCCAATCCACACTTACTTCCTCCAGACCTCTAACTTCCATATTCTTTAATATTTGTTCATGTGTCTCCTCGTAGCCAACGGTTAAGATTCACCTCGCGAGTTCATGACTTCAATGATCTCACCTTTCAATGTTTCAAAGTGTCCCAAACTCCGACCTCTGAAATACCTCATGCCTGACCTTCATGCAACTCTTCCAAGATCTGACTATCTGAAATTATTACAATCCCCCCTGGATGGATATCGCTTTGATAAATAGGAGAAACCAGAAAGGACTCCTTCCTTAGACGATTTATCGTCGTTCTCCCTCCTGAGATTTTTCTTTCTCGAACTCTTGTCTTCTCAGAATACTCTTTTTGACACTTAGTCGAAATTCATCCCGTGCACGCCTTGCAACAGGTCCTCCTCTGAAATCCGGTCACTCTGTGGGAAATTTCAACCACTCCTCTTGAGCTTCTGAGTCATAAGACTCAGCCACACACTCCTTGTGGGTAAAATTTCTCCATGCTATCCTTCCAGAAATTTCCGAGTCAAAATGGACTCTATCAACGCACACTTTGCGGATGTTATGCACTCCTTGCACGCATAAGTTTCACGTTATCTATTCTAAGCTTATGAGTCGAAACAAAGTATATCAACGCACTCCTTGTAGGCACTATTCACACTTGCACTTGCTCATATAAGAGAACCAATTGAAACTTTTTTAAAATCTCATAGATTCATACATCTAGCCATGTAAATGCATGCATAAATTCAAGAACAAGAAATAACAGAGAATTGAAAATAGACAGAAATTATACCATTCATTCATTCAGATAGATGCATCAACACCATACATTTGGGACAATGCTCCTATGTTGTATTCATTCAAATGAAATATACATATGTTCAAACACTGCTTCTCGATAGCTCTCATCTCTCTGCTACAATGGTGATAACTCTCAATAACTAGAGTACCAAAAACCTTTACTAGGCAACAATACAAAGATTTATACAATAGGGCTCTTCCAGTTCTTCCCTCCGACGACTCTAAAGCTATCCTATCGAATTAAAAGCTATCAAATACTTAGTATTTATTACAATAAATATTTGGGATGGATAGATCAGATTGAACACATCGAATCTGTACTGCACTCAGCTACATTAAAAGAAAATACATGCTTCGATGTATTCATGGATCATCCAGCTCTACAACATTTATGATGTTCTTTAATTAAAACTATTTTCAAAATATTTTCATGATACGCATTCTTCAAAATTTAAATTTCTCCAAAATGTGCGCTAGTGCACCTAGATGACCTCCATTCATTCTTCGCTAGCGATGCTCTTGCATCATACTCCTCTGGCTAAAAAAATTCATGGACTCATGTCCATGAGTTCCTGCACTGGCCGTCCATGCTTCTGGATGTCTTCTTCGTTCACCCAACTGACATCTTCTAATGGTCACCCTTTCCACTTTACCAAATATTCAAAATATTTTTTCCTTCGGGTCTTCTTACCAATTCATCGATCTATCATCTACTCCATCTGCAGCTTCTCTGCTACAGGCATCCACTTTTTCCACTAGATCTCCTTTCGATCTTCGGGTCCTCCAACTCCATCTTCCTTGTAAGGATACAGGTCTGCAATATTGAATATGGGTGATATTCCCACATCTTCTGGCAACTCTATCTCATAAGCATTTTCACCAAATCTTCTTAGGATTTTGCATGGTCCTATGTTTTTCAACTTTAGCTTGTTATATGCTCCTCTTGGAAACCTCTCCTTCCTAAGATGTGCTAGTACTTGATCCCCAACTTCAAATTGAAGTTTCCTCCTGTGTTGATCAGCTTTGTGTTTTTATTTACTGTGTTATCACATAACTTTGTCAAGGGCCATAGGTGTGTGTGTCGATATACCTGAGTCTATGTCCTTGCCCTGTTTTTCTTTCTTTTGCAGGAAATGTCTTTAAATTTCTCCGTTTCAGCCAACAAAGTCATTTTTTTTCCCCTTTTTTTTGAGCACTCATCTCCTTTTCCTTTGTTACTGATCCTTCTGTCTTCCCAAGCCCATAGTTAGTCATCTAAGTCTTCATTGTCATAAGACGCGACACTCAGAGCGACCTGTTCCAGACTTAAATCAAGCAAACAAGCAAGTTTAGTTTCTAGCGGCTGGGATTCCTTGTGGAGTTCATATCGACGGTCTGCGGGTGTTCAGAATCCAAAATTTTCTCAAAGATTAGCACCAAAGTAAAGACCCAATATCAAAGGTTTGGCAAAAAATTAAATCTGGGTCGTGGATCTTATTGGGAGAAATCAACAGTGGGAGATTATTGCGGGAATCGGGAGTTAAAAATATTATTGGAATTGTTCATTGAAGGTTTGAAGTCCCGAAACACGAAGTCTTGATTCACAAAGAGGAGATATGGACTGTCGGATCGTGGAATGTCGTGGATCGTTGATCTGACACTGGCAAAGTTCAGAGAATCAGGGATCGAAAGAAATGAGGTAAGATAACTTCCAACTTCATGAAACATGAAGTCTCGAAATGCTTAGAACTTGGGCCCCAGGTCATAGCGGAGGTCACATCAGAGGGGTCCATAGGAAGGGAGCTAGCACTCGCTAGGCTCTAGTTAGGGAATTTGAGAATCGGGAGAGTCGGGAGTGGCTCACATCAAAACACCTAAAATGTGAAGTCGTGAAGCGCCTTTTGGGTAAGCGCTTGGTCACAGTCGGAGTTCATATCAATGGAGGTCAAAGGGAAGGAGCTAGCACTCGCTAGGCTCTAGTTCAGAACTTGGGAAGTCGGAAGAGTCGGGTTGGATGATATCCAATCCCCGAGAGGCGAAGTTCCGAAGCACCTTCGAAGATATGGCTCCTAATCACAGCCCATGGTCAGGTGAAGGGCGGGTCCACAAAGAATCTTAGTGCGACCCACAATATATTTTATATCCTAAGTTCTTTGGAGATTTGACACTTTGGTACATTGTAGCTAAAGAGTGCGCAAATATCAATGGTTAGGTGAGGCATGCTGAGATCTATGGTCAGCAATGAATATCAGACACCCCGCAACCTTTATGCCTTTAATGGTGGGGGGGGAAGTCCGAGTTGGTGGTTTTCTGGCGCAGGCCCCTCGCGACGTGTCATCTCTCGGTAACTTGGACCCCCTTGCTCTTTATCGCTTACTGCCTACCCCCCACCCCCCTCCGAGCTAACTTCCAGATCACCTCCCAATACCGTCGCTCACCCCACTCGACATTTGTCCTCCACTTACACTACCGCATGCCTTTTCCTTTTCCATTTTTATTTCTCTCCCTCTCACCTCCTGACACTTGTTCCACTTACACTCCATGTCACCTCCACTATTATTTTCATTTACCCCCTGACCTATCACATCGCTCTACCACCACATCCTTTTCCCTTTGCCACATCACCTTCGTACCATTACACCTCATCTTCTGAATATTTATGCTCACACATTCCTAGTCACCACCAACCGCATCCTTCCACATGGACATCATTCACCCACTATACCATGCAAGTTTGCACCAAACACCTCGCCAACTCACCATTATCTTCATCCACGTCTGCCTGCCAGTTTTCCCTACAAGCGTCCAATCCTGATGAAAGTAGTCAATGAAGAAGGGGTGGTGGTTGAGACCTCGCCTCATCCCATAAATGGAATGCATGGAAAGCCTGGCCGTGGGGACTGAACCGTCAGCCCTTGGTACCCCTGTGGACATATTTTCATACAGACCCATACTAATCTAAGCTCGCGTCTGACAGAAGAATGCACACATAGTCTGACAGAAGAAGATGCAGATGGAAGGCCTTGAATGTAGTGGCCATATCGTGTCCCTAGTAGTTGTGAATTGTTCTGAGTATAAATAGTTAGTTAGGATATTTTGTTAAGGTCGTCAACTGGTTGAGCAGAGCTCCCTATTTTGTAATTTTTTGATGCCATAATTGTTCTCTAGTTATGTATCAAATTTGATACTTTCATGTTAATAGAAGTTAACTTCTTTTCATCTCTCTATAAAAACTGTTCTAAAACACTCAGGCATGGAGGATCCAGTCGAGGGTTGTTATGACGTTGTAATGTAGATTTGATTACAGTGGTATCATGACCAGTTTTAGTCAGCTCCCTTGTTATCTTTTTCTCTCTTACACTGAATGGCTCGGGCATGGAGGATCCAGTCAATTTGTTTTAGCTGCATTGTGATGTAGGTTTGATCATTGTGTTTTTGTGACTGTGTTGTTTGGACATATTTCAATGTCTAAAATTTGGGCTTAAGAATGATCTTGAGTCTGATTTTTTCTTCTCCAAGCTACTTGAAAGCATGATGCCCATATCAGTCTTGTTCACATTTCTCACTAAGTCTTCCCTCTTCTCACACTTAAACTCAATTCACTGACTGAAGTTAATGTGGCCCTCACTTCCCTGTGCATTTCTTGTCCAGTTTTTTGTTGAACATCATTCATATTTTGAGTTTTGTCCATTGACCTCCACTCATATAAAACCAACATCCACCAAAAAACTTTGATGGGTACTGGGCTTATCCTCCCGCAATCTGAGGGTGAATCTCAATGCTAACACATTGTTGCTTCTCTTCAACTGCTCCTTGATATGATTATGAAGTTCCTGCATTTCTGCAGCGAAGTCTTCGGCTCTAGCGCTCCTAAATTCACTTTGCTCCAGATCTCTCAAATCTGGCACTCCCCTCGGATTCATTCCATACACTATTTGAAACAGACTCTTTCTGGTACTTCTTTTCACTGAGTCATTATATGCAAACTCTGCTTGTGCTAGAATCTGATCCCACTGGCTATGGTGTTCAATGACCAAACTCCTCAGCAAATATCCTAAACTTTGATTCACCACTTTAGTTTGTCCATCTGTTTGAAGGTGATATGCAGAACTAAAGGATAGTTCTAGTCCCAGATTCTGCCACAATGTTCTCCAGAAATGACCAACAAATTTGGTATCCCTATCTGAAACAATATTCCTGGGAAATCCATGGATTCTTACAACTTCCTTGAAAAACAAATTAGAAACATGTGTTGCATCACTAGTCTTCTGGCATGGGATAAAGTGTGCCATCTTTGAAAATCTGTCCACTACCACAAATATGGAATCACTTCCTCTTTGTGTCCTTGGCAATCCTAACATGAAATCCATGCTTATTGCATCCCAAGGCCTCTCTGGAATAGGAAATGGTTGATATAACCCAGTATTCTTCTTCTTCCCCTTTACATACTGGAAAATCTTACATTTGTTCACAAACCTTTTCACCTCTGCTCTCATACCTAGCCAATCATATCAATCATTCAACTGTGCAAACGTTTTGTCATGGCCGAAATGTCCAGCTAGACCTCCACTATGCTTTTCCTTCTGCAAATTCTCCCTCATCGAACACTTTGGTATGCACAACTGGAATCCTTTGAACAAAAACCCATCTTGAATCAGATATCTGACCCACTGGATTCTGTCTCTGAGCACAGGATTCACACATGCTTCATATGCTTCCTTGAAATCTAGATCACTATGATACATTTCCTTAAGGTGGTCAAACCCCAAGGTCTTCACTTGAAATTCCTGCATAATTAGATATCTCCTGCTCATTGCATCAACAACCTTGTTATCATTACCAAAAATATTTTTAATGACAAAAGTAAAAAATTTCATAAACTCTATCCACTTGGCATGTCTCTGGTTTAACTTCTCTTGTTTGGTTATGAATTGTAAAGCTTTATTATCGCTATACAAAACAAACTCCTTCAGAATGAGATAGTGCCTCCATTTCTTCAAGGCTTGAATTATGGCATAGAACTCTTTATCATATGTGGAGTATTTCCTCTTACCATCGTTCAACTTCTCACTGAAATACACAATAGGACTATTATCTTGCTTAAGACTACTCCAATTCCAATGCCACTTAAATCACATCTCACCTGAAATGTCTTCCCGAAATCTGACAATACCATAATCGGTTGTTTAGTTATCTTCTCCTTCAATATGTTGAAGCTCTTCTCAGCCTCTTCTGTCCATTTAAAAGACTTATGTATTTTCTTCACTGTATCCATCATTTGTGCACCAATCTCACTAAAATTTCTGATGAACTTTCGGTAAAAACTTGTTAATCCATGGAAGCTTCTTACCTCAAATATACTCCTTGGTGACGACCATTCTCTGATTGCTTTCACCTTCTCAGGATCCATCTTCAATTCATTCAAAGAGATCACAAAACCCAAATAAATGAGCTCCGTCTTCATGAAATAGTACTTCTTTAGATTGATCAACAACTTCTCCCACTGCAACCTCTTCATCACTAATGTCAAGTGCCTTAGATGCTCCTCTTCAGTTTTATTAAAGACCAATATATCATCCAGATATATGATCACAAACTTGCCAATAAAATATTTTAACACTTCATTCATCAACCTCATAAAAGTAATCGGGGAATTTGTTAATTCAAATGGCATAACAAGCCATTCATACAATCCCTCAATTGTTTTGAAGGTAGTCTTCCACTCATCACCTTCTCTCATCCTTATCTGGTGATATCCACTTTTCAAATCTATTTTTGAAAAATAGTTTGCTCCACTCAAACAATCCATCAAGTCATCCATCCTCGGCAATGGAAATCTATACCTAATGGTGATATTATTTATGGCCCTTGAGTCTATACACATTCTCCATCCTCCATCCTACTTCAGACTCAACACAGTTGGTACTACGCATGGACTCAAGATTTCTCTTACCAAACCTTTGTCTAATAGATCTTGAACATGTCTTTTCACCTCCTCATTTTCTTGAGGTGTCAATCTGTACGGTGCTTTGTTTGGCAGGATTTCCCCTGGTGTCAAATCAATGCGATGGTTGATACTTCTGATAGGTGGCAATGAGCTCAGAAACTCATCCACTACTATGTCAGCAAAATTTTCTAACAACTCCTGAATTTCCTCAGGAAAATCCTCCATAGAATTACTTGTAAGGATAACTTTTGTCATCCTCACTACATCAAACTACATCTCCTGTTCCTTCTTAACTTCTCTCAGGAGTTCCATCCCACTCATGAGAAGCATACTCGAGCTAGCTTCTTCTTTCACTTTCTTCTCTTCAATTGGCAGCAACATATGTGTCCTACCATTCTTCTCTAAGGTATAAGTATTTCTTCTCCCATCATGAATGAAAATCCTGTCATACTACCATGGTATTCCCAAAAAAACATGACATAGATCCATGGGAATCACATCACATAGAATTTCATCTCTATATCCTCCTATCTTAAATTCAACCAGGCATTGTTTAGTGACTATTACCGGATGACCTTTCTGCAAACATGAGACTTTATACGGCGTTGGGTGTACAATCGTCTCCATCTCTGAATTCTCCACCATCTCTATGGATACTAAGTTATCAGTTCTCCCACTGTCAATTATAACCTTGCATAATCTATCTTTAGTCTTGCAAGTTGTCCTAAACAAATTGTTCCTCTGCATTGACTTTTCAGCTTCTAGCTCTGGATTTAAGAGAACTTTATTCATCATCAAAGATCTCCCATATTTTGCGCCTTCTTCCTCAACATCTCGCTTCTACACTTTTGAAATGTGAGTTTCACCTCCTTCTTTCTTCCTCTCGGGACATTACCAAGACATGTTTCCTACCTTTCCACAGACATAACACTTTATCTCACCTCCTCTACCTCTTCCTCTTCCTCTAGGAAAAGATTTTCTACCACTGCTCTTCCTTCCTTGGGAACTTCCTCCACTCTCAGAGTGACTATGTCGTTCTCTACCTCACCTTTGGGCTTCTGTGTCTTTTCATGGGCAATGCCTTTTCCTCTATTCAATATTCTACCTCTATTTTGTTGACTCTACTTCCTAGCCAACTTCTCTTATGCTTTCAACACAATCTGGTACACATCCTCTACTGTTCTCACTGTCATTATGTTGATTTTGTCCTGGATTTAATATCTCAGGCCGTTGATGTACCTGGAAACTTTTTCCTCATCTCTCTCTTTTTGTCCAGCCCTGATGTTCAGTCTATAGAACTCTACTATGTACTCCTTCACAGTCATTCCTTTCTGTCTCAGGTTTTGCAACCTTCTGAACATATTTATCTGGTAGTCCTTGGGTATGAACTTCACCTTTAGCTTGGCTACCATTCGATCCCAACTCTTGATATTTTTCTTGCCTTTGTTTCTCCTGTCAGCCTGCAATTCATCCCACCACAGTGTTGCATGTCCTTTCAACCTAGTGACAACATGTTTTACCTTTTTCTCCTCATCGACATCTTCATAGTCGAAATACTTGTCCATTGCTCGTATCCAATCAAGCAATTCTTCGACGTCCAAATTACCTTCATACATTGGGATGTCTATCTTTTCTCTAGCTCCCAACTTAACAACCGCTTTCAGCAAGTGCTCTTCTGCGACATCCTCTGCTAAAGCTTCTTCAACTTCCACTTCTTCATTTTCTGCATCGCTGACGTCTCCAGCATCAGGTTCTCTCCTTTGTGTTGTTTCCATGGCATCTAGCCCAGCTCTAAGTTCTCGCATCTCCCTTTCCATAGCTCTATTTTCCATGGGAGGCTTTGCATGTATCATAGGCGGCATTGTGTTGATGTATATGATACCACTCGATGATATTAGCCTACTTCTCTATCTCCTTTACCTACATAAGTCAATTTTGTATTTGCTTTGATACCACTCTTGATGGAAACCCCCCCCTTCTCTCCTGGGCATTTTGCAACCTCCCGGTCTTGGATCTTCAAACTCTCTGAACCAAACTGGTTCTTCGGCCTTCAACAGACCTTGAGAAATTTACACACTCACACAGTTCCCTTTGATGTCACGTGTAAGTTCAAGCTACTTACAATTCCTCTCTCTGACGCTTGGCGACACTGATTCGTGAGTACTAGTCTGGCGCTAGACTCTTTCTCCGTTATGTGACCACATGCTATGACCTTGGCCAACCCTTTGCCATTTCGAGATCCGATAATACTACAATATCCTCCTCTATTTTTGAAAAATCCTCCTCAAACTCACGGGTCTCTACCATATGTCTCTCTGGATCTAATGGTCCAACTTAAACTTTGGGTTTCACGACTTCTGGAAACTTCAGCCAGTCCACACTTGCTTCCTTCATACCTCTAACTTCTAGATTATTTAATCTTCTTTCGTGTGTCTCCTCGCAGCCAATGGTTAAGAATCACGTCGCGATTTTGCAACTTCGACAATCTCACCTTTCAATGTTTCGAAGTGTCCCGAACTTTGACCTCTGAAATCCCTCATGCCTGACCTTTGTGCAACTCTTCCTAGATCTGACGATCTAGAATGATTCCAATCTCTCCTGGATGGATCTCTCTTTTCTAAATCAGAGAAACCTCAAAGGACTCCTTCCTTAGACTATTTCTCGTCGTTCTCCCTCCTAAGCTTGTTCTTTCTCGAACTCTTGTCTTCTTAGAGTACTATTTTCAACACTTCTTCGAAATTCATCATGTGCATGCCTTGCAATAGGTCATCCTCTGAAATCCCATCACTCAGGCAATTTCAACCACTCCTCCTGAGCTTCTGAGTGATAATACTCGACCATGCACTCGTTATGGGTAAAATTTCTCTAGGCTATCCTTCCATAACTTTCTGATTCAAAATGGACTCTGTCAATTCATACTTTGCAGACACTATGCACTCCTTGCATGCATAAGGTTCACATTATCTCTTCTGAGATTATGAGTCGAAACAGACTCTGTCAACGCACTTCCTGTGGGCACTATGAACACTTTCACTTGCTCATAGAAGAGAACCAATTCAAACTTATTTAAAATCTCACAGATTCATACATCTAGCCATGTAAATGCATGCATAAATTCAAGAACAAGAAATAACAGAGAATTAAAAATAGATAGAAATTATACCATTCATTCATTCAGATAGATGCATCAACACCATACATTTGGGACAATTCTCTTATGGTGTATTCATTCAACTGAAATAAACATATGTTCAAACATTGCTTCTTGGTAGCTCTCATCTCTCTGCTACAATGGCGATAACTCTCAATAAATAGAGTGCCAACAACCTCTATTGGGCAACAATACAAAGATTTATACAAAATGGCTCTTCGAGTTCTTCCCTCCAACGACTCTAAAGCTATCCTATTGAATTAAAAGCTATCAACTACTTAGTATTTATTACAATAAATATTTGGGATAGACAGATCAGATCGAACACATCAAATATGTACTGCACTTAGCTACGTTAAAATAAAATGCATTCTCCGATGTCTTCATGAACCATCCATCTCTACAACATTTAAGATGTTTTTCGATTAAAACTCTTTTCAAAATATTTATGTGATACGCATTCTTCAAAACTTAAATTTCTCCAGAATGTGCAGTAGTGCACCTAGTTGTCCTCCATTCATGCTCCGTTGGTGATGCCCTGCATCACCTATCATGTTTTTCCTCTACCAAGATTTCATGGCCAGAGGATAAGATATACTCAGTATTTTTTTCTTTTGCTTCTATTAGGATTCAGTAGCCAGGGGCAAGACGTATGAAAATGTTTTCCAAATTTGTATTGTGATATTATTCAAGCCAATGTACTTAACTTTTTCCAATTTTGTATTGTGATATTATTCAAGCCAATGTACTTGACAGACTATTTCATAGGTTTCAATTTGAGGGTTTCTCCCCTAGATTATCTAATAGCTTGCAAATATTTTGACCATTGGTATATATGAATAGACAACCTACCACTTATTAAAATAAAAACATATCAGGTACATTAACTAATTCCAACCATGGCATGCTCTAAACATAGTAACATTGTGGCATATGGAAAAATTCACATTGGAATTAGAAGAACAAGTAAAAATAGTGTACAAAGGAATTAGAAGAACAAGTAAAAATAGAGCTCACACAAAGTAAACCCAGTCACAGAGTTTCAAAGGAATGAAAGCCCTTCAATTTTTTCTTTTATTAAAAAGAAAAACATTGTGCACGGACTCTCACCTTATAAAGTTTAAAGTGCAAAGAGATGTAAAGTTGAGAATCTGAAATCGACAATTACCACTTCATGCATTCAAGTGGAATCAGTAGTTGTTGTAGACATTATAGTAATTCTTGTTATTCTCATAACAAAGTTGTAAACAATAGAACTCGAGAAACTTTGAAAAAAACTATAAACATTGTTGATTGTTCATTCAACATAAAAAATACTTTCAAAAATGCTTTGAATCCCATAACAGAGCTGTTAAAAAAAGCACAACTCTCTACATTAGAACTGTTACAGAGAAACTTTGGCAAAAACTATAAATATTGCAGACTGTCCATTCAACATTTAAGATACTATGTCAAAAGTCCTTCCAATCCACTCAACCAAAGAAACAAACCAAATCCACCTTGAAAGCTTGGACATTTCTATGATATAATAGCGTTCCAACCTTAAAACAAAGGCCTTGAGATATTGTACAGTTATGAATGGACAAAGATTCCTAAAATTGTTGAAATAAATACCGCGTAGTTTATCTAAGCATGTTAAGATGTCATTCTATCATGTCATCTCTAAGAAGAAGCCTAGAAAGACATAAAGTATTCAAGTGTGTTACAAAATAAAAAAAATGTACATATCTGTTTTTTAATCCAACCATGTGGAAACATATTTAGAGGAAGAACTGATGTAGACCCCCTATCCCTCTTAAGGGTTGCGCGACCTCCCGATCAAGATCTTTTGGTTCTGGAGCTGAAATGGCTCTTCTGGTTCCAAAATGGAACCCTTCGAACGAACACACAGGTCCCCAAAAATGCTTAGTTGTATTTTCCAAGCGCCAAGTGTAAGCTCCCACAACACACAACCATGAGTCATGACCGCACACTTATCCTTCCTACCTTTCGTGAATCGCAATTTTGGGTTTCGCGTTTTCGTGAAATCAGGGTACAAGGGATATTTCTGCTCCTTGGAATCCCCGGTTGCTGAAATGCCAAAATGTCCCAGTGCCTATTCTTTCGATTTTTTATGTTTGCCGAAATCAGGGTACAAGGGATATCTCTGCTCCTTGGAATCCCCGGTTGTCGAAATGCCAAAATGGCCCAGCGCCTATTCTTTTGGGTTTTCGCATTTCACGAAATCAAGGTGCAAGGGATATCTCTGCTCCTTGGAATACTCGGTTGCCAAAATGCCAAAATTCCGAAATGTCTTGGCGTTCGATCAACAACTCACAATAATCCCTGGGATCTACGGTCCACGTCCGACCTTGCTATTTCACAATTTTGTGATTCGGGGTTTTGGGAGACAAGGACCTCTGTCCTTCCAACTTGCAATACCCGAAATCACGATGTGGACCATGTTCCAGATATTCCTGTGATCGATGGTTCAGTTCAAATTGTGATTTCGTGATTCGGGGTTTTGAGAGACAAGGACCTCTATCCTTCCAACTTGCGATACCCGAAATCATGAAATGGACCAACGATCTAGATCTATCTAAGATCGATGGTCACTATTCCTCCTAATCTTTGGATGTCAAGAAGCCCTCATCGTTAACCTCCTCACAACTCCACCTTATCCAATGAGTTGCAAGGTTTCAGTGTTTCTCCTCGAGAACTCTCCACCGTCCGTTCAAATCTTCGATATCTCCCCTCCTGGATCTATGCAGTGTTAAAACCTGCGCTCCTACCTCAAATTGGGCGGTCCACGGGATTTTCCACCGCAATCCAATGCTCAATGACGTTCTTCCTCCTAAAATTTTACTCACTTCAGACTTAGAAGATTTTCTAAGTCTTCGAAGACTCGGTCTTCGCTTCTTCCAGGGAATGAATTCCTGGATCTCGATAACACTTTCTGAAGTGTTATTCCTCCTGAGCTTTGTCTTTTTCAGACTTCAATTTCCAGTGCACTCCTTGCGTCTGAGGTATTTCGATAACTCAGGTCCATGGTATTTATCGCAAAGAAATTCCTCCTGATTTCCTTACATTCCTCTCTGGCTAGATGCACACCTTGCAGAGCTTCCAATGAAGAGAAACAACTGAAACTGGAAAAACTCACAGTTCCATCCACTTGTTCATGAAAACAGAAATGACAGGAAAACACACACAGTCCACACACCATACATTTGGATCAATTTTCCTTCTGTTATATTCACAAGTTCCCAATGGCTACTTAATACATTCAAAATTACAGTAACTCAAAACCCTGAGATCTCTTGCTGACTCGCAGTTCTCTCTTACAACTAATTTCTCTCTATATTGCATCTCTCTCCAACTGGGTGTACAAAATTTTACTTAAGTCAAAAATATTTCTAGGGTTTCCCCTGGCTACTTGCCTACTCTAAAATTCATCCTATGCTATCTTAATTCAGTCGCATTCTAGAGCTATAGTGGAAACTCCTGCTCTGTTCATGATTTCAAAACTTGCCTCAAAGGGTAAAATTCGACACTAGTTCAAGCGTGCCTCCAAAGGTAAATTCTGGCGTTGAGTGAAGGCAGATTCTAGAATCAGTTGTAACTTCCCACGTTGAAGTTCTGAAAGAACTCTCACGTGTTGAGTGGTCCCGCCTCTGTGCGCTTGCCAACAATGCTCCTGCATCATACTCCCCTTGACAAAAATTCATGGATTCCCATCCATGAGCTCTTCTACTGACTTTCCCTTCTTCTGGATAGTAGCTTCATTTTCCCAACTGGAATCTTCTGTTGGGCATCCCTTTTATTTGACCATATACTCAAAATAAGTCTTCCTCCTGGTCTTCTTGCCAATCCTCTGATCCAGAATCTTCTCCATCTATAGCTTCTCTGCCACAAGCATCTGCTTCTCCCACTAAATCTTTCCTTGATCTTCTGATCCTTCTATGTCATCTTTCCTGTAAGGATACAGATCTGAGACATTGAATATGGGTGAAATTCCCACACCATATGGCATATCGATCTCATAGGTGTTTGCATCAAACTTCCTTAAGATCTTACAGGGTCATATCTTCTTCATCTTCAATTTGTTATATGTTCCCCTAGGGAAACTTTCCTTCCCGAGATGTGCTAAAACTGATCTCCCACTTCAAATTGAAGTTCCCTGCGATGCTGATCAACTCTGTGCTTGTATTTCTGGTTAGAAATCTATAATTGTTCTTTGATCCGACTATGGAGTTTCTGCATTTCAGCAGCAAAATCCTCTACTCCAGCGCTTCTGATCTCTCCCTGTTCCAAGTCCCTTAACTCAGACACTCCCCTGGGTTGCATTCCATAGAGTATTTGGAATGGGATCCTTCCAGTGCTTTTGTTTGGTGAGTCATTGTATGCAAATTATGCTTGTGGCAGAATCCGATCCCACTGGTTATGGTGTTCAGTAACCAGACTTCTCAATAAGTTTCCCAAACTTCTATTTACCACCTCAGTCTGCCCATCTGTCTGAGGGTTATAAGCTGAGCTGAAGGACAAATTTGTCCCCATATTCTTCCACAAAGTCCTCCAAAAGTGACCAACAAATTTTGTGTCTCTGTCTGAGACAATGCTCCTGGGTAGACCGTGAAGTCTCACAACTTCTTTGAAAAATAGATTTGCAACATGTGTTGCATCACTAGTCTTCTGGCATGGGATGAAATGTGCCATCTTTGAAAACCTATCCACCACCACAAATATGGAATCAAATCCCCTTTGTGTTCTTGGAAATCATAACACAAAATCCATGCTTATTGCATCCCAAGGCCTCTCTGGTATTGGCAATGGTTTATACAACCCAATGTTCTATCTTTTCCCCTTTGCATGTTGGCAGATCCTACATCTGTTCACAAACTTTATCACCTCTGTTCTCATACCTGGCCAATAGTATGAACTGCTCAACTATGAAAACATTTTATCGTGGCCGAAATTTCCATCCAATCCTCCATAATGCTTCTCCTTCAGAAGATTGTCCCTCATTGAGCATCTTGGTATGCACAATTGATTTCCTCTGAACAACAATCCTTCCTGAACCATATACTCTATCCACTGACTTCTATCTCTCAATACACGGCTTGTACATGCTTCGTAGGCCTTCTTGAAATATGTATCATCACAATACATATCTTTAAGGTGTTCAAACCCCAAGGTATCCACCTGGAATTCTTGCAGAATTAAACATCTCCTGCTTAACACATCAACAACTTTGTTAGAGTTCCCAGCAATATGTTTTATGACAAAAGTAAAATTTTTCATAAATTCAACCCATTTTGCATGCCTCTGATTCAGTTTTTCTTGTCGGGTTATGAATTGTAAAGATTGGTTATCATTGTACAAGACAAACTCTTGTGGGACAAGATAATGCCTCCATTTCTTCAATGCTTGAATTATGGCATAGAACTCCTTGTCATATGTGGAGTATTTCCTCTTACTCTCATTCATATTCTAGCTTAAATAGGCAACAGGTATGTTATCCTGACTCAAAATTGCTCCTATTGCAACTCCACTTGCGTCACATCTTACCTTAAATGTCTTCCCAAAATTTGGCAAGATCAGAATTGGTCGTTCTGTTATCTTCTCCTTCAGTATATTGAATCTCCTTTCAGCCTCCTCTGTCCATTTAAAATAATTGTGTCGCTTCTTCACTGTATCCATCATTGGTGCACAAATACCACTAAAGTCTCTAACGAACTTTCTATAGAAACTTTCTAAGCCATGAAAGATTCTTACTTCAAACATGCTCCTTGGTGACGACCATTCTCTTATTCCTTTCACTTTTTCTGGATCCATCCTCAATTCATTCAAAGATATCACAAAACCAAAGTAAATGAGCTATGTCTTCATAAAAGAAGACTTCTTCATATTGATCAGCAGCTTCTCCTGATGTAGCCTCCTCATTACTAGTGTTAGGTGCCTCAAATGCTCCTCTTTAGTCTTGCTAAAAATCAGTATATCGTCCAGATATACAAATACGAACTTACCAATGAAATATTTTAGAATTTCGTTCATCAGCCTCATAAAAGTGCTCAGGGCATTCGTTAAGCCAAATGGCATAACCAGCCACTCATACAGACCTTCATTCGTCTTAAAGGTTGTTTTCCATGCATCACCTTCTCTCATCCTGATCTAGTGATATCCACTTTTCAGATCTATCTTAGAAAAGAAATTTGCTCCACTTAAGCAATCCATTAAGTCATCCATTCTTGGTAAAGGAAATATGTACCTGATGGTGATCTTGTTGATTTCTCTCGAGTCTGTGCACATTCTCCATCCTCTGTCTTTCTTTGGGCTTAACACAGTTGGTTCTGGGCATGGGCTCAAACTTTCTCTGACTAAACCCTTATCCAGCAACTCTTGGACTTGGTTCCTCACCTCCTCATTCTCTCGAGGTGTTAATCTATACGCTGCTTTGTTTGGTAGGCTTGCTCTTGGTATCAAGTCGATATGATGACTGATACTCCTGATGGGCGGAAATGAGTTTGGCAGCTCATCCACCACTATATCAACGAAATTATCCAGCAGCTCCTGAACTTCTTCAGGTAAATCATCCATTGATCTACTGGTAAGGATGACTTTGGGCTTCCTCACCACAACAAACTACATCTCCTATTCTTCCTTGACTTCTTTCAGTAGTTCCTTCCCATTCATGAGAAGTATGTTTGTGTTGGCTTCCTCTTTCTCTCTCTTCTCCTCCATTGGCAACAACATATGCATCCTACCATTCTTCTCCAATGTATATGTATTCTTCCTTCCATCGTGAATGGAATTTCTGTCAAACTTCCATGGTCTTCCCAACAAAATGTCACATACCTCCATGGGAATTATATCACATGGGATTTCTTCTTTATATCCTCCTATTTTAATTTCAACCAGGCATTGTTTAGTGATCATTACCTGGTGTCCTTTTTGCATCCATGAGACTTTGTATGGCCTTGTATGTGCAGTTGTCTTCAGCTCCAATTTCTCCACCATCTATGTGGATACTAGGTTGTCAATACTCCCACTGTCAATGATCACCTTGCATACTTTGTCCTTAGTCTTTCAACTTGTCTTGAAGAGATTTTTTCTTTGCACTGGATTTTCAATTTCTGCCTCTGGTTTTAAGAGAACTTTTCTCAACATCAGGGATGCTCCATCCTCTGCTCCTCTTTATCCTTTGTTTGCCTTTACTTCTCCTCTCAGCCTGCAATTCGTCCCACCATAGTGTTGCATGCCCTTTTAGCCTGGTGACTGCCTGCTTCACCTTCTTCTCCTCATCAACATCTTCATAGTCGAATTGTTTTTCCATGGACCTTATCCAGTCCAACAGTTCTTCAGCATCTAGATTTCCCTCATACATGGGGACCTCTATCTTAGCTCTACCTCCCAATCTGGCAATTGCTCTCAACAAACGTTCTTCTGTAGCATCCTCTCCTGCAGCTTCTTCAACCTCAACCTCTTCACTTTCTGCATCACTGACATCCCCAATTTTAGGTGCTCTTCTCTGTGTTGCTTCCATTGTTTCCAATCGGGCATGAAGCTCTCGCATCTCCCTTTCTACAGCACGATTGGCTAAAGGCGACTCTCGTCTTCTTGGCGGAATTATGTCGACTATCTGTCACACACAGAGTATAGCTCTGATTTCTCTATCTCCTTCTTTTCCTCCTTCACCTGAAGTATACAGATGAAAAACTTAGGCTCTGATACCACCTGATGCAGACCCCCTATCCCTCTTAAGGGTTGTGCGACCTCCCGATCAGGATCTTCTGGTTCCAAACTAGAACCCTTCGAATGAACACACAGGTCCCCACAAATGCTTAGTTGGCTTTTCCAAGCACCAAGCATAAGCTCCCACAACACATGACCAAGAGCCATGATTGCACACTTATCCTTCCTGCCTTTCATGAATCGCAATTTTGGGTTTCACGTTTTCTCGAAATTAGGGTAGAAGGGATATTTCTGCTCCTTGGAATCCCAGGTTGTCGAAATGCCGAAATGTCCCAGTGCCTACTCTTTTGGGTTTTCGTGTTTTATGAAATCAGGGTACAAGGGATATCTCTGCTCCTTGGAATCCTCGGTTGCCGAAATGCCAAGATGTCCCAACGCCTATTCTTTCAGGTTTTTGCATTTCACGAAATCAAGGTACAAGGGATATCTCTGCTCCTTGGAATCCTCGGTTGACAAAATGTCGAAATGCCAAAATGTCTTGGCGTTTGATCAATAGCTCACAATAATCCCTGGGATCTACAGTCCATGTCCGACCTCTCTATTTCACGATTTCATGATTCAGGGTTTTGGGAGACAAGGACCTCTATCCTTCCAACTTGCGATACCCGAAATCATGATGTGGACCATGGTCCAGACTCTCCTGTGATCGATGGTTCAGGTCGAATCAAAATTTTGCGTTTCGGGGTTTTGAGAGACAAGGACCTCTGTCCTTCCAAGTTGCAATACCCAAAATCGCCAAATGGACCAATGGTCCAGATCTATCTGAGATCGATGGTCACTATTCCTCTTGATCTTTGGATGTCAAGAATCCCTCGTCGTTAACCTCCTTACAACTCTACCTTATCCAATGACTTGCGGGGTTTTGACATTTCTCCTTGAGGACTCTCCACCGTCCGTTTAGATCTTCGAGATATCCCCTCCTAGATCTACACAGTGTTAAAACTTGCGCTCCTACCTCAAATTGGGTGGTCCGCGGGATTTTCTACCACAATCCAACGCTCGACGATGTTCTTCCTCCTGAGATTTTACTCGCTTCAGAATTAGAACACTTTCTAAGTCTTCGAAGACTCGGTCTTCGCTTCTTCCAAGGAATGAGTTCTTGGATCTCGATAACACTTTCCAAAGTGTTATTCCTCCTGAGCTTTGTCTGATTCAGACTTTGATTTTCCACGCACTCCTTGCATCTGAGGGATTTCGATAACTCAGGTCCACGGTATTTATCGTAGATAAATTCCTCCTGATTTCCTTACGTTCCTCTCTGGCTCGATGCACACCTTGTAGAGATTCCAATGAAGAGAAACAACTGAAACTAGAAAAACTCACAGTTCCATCCACTTGTTCATGAAAATAGAAATGACAGGAAAACACACACAGTCCACACAACATACATTTGGATCAATTTTCCTTCTGTTATATTCACAAGTGCCCAATGGCTACCTAATAAATTCAAAATTACAGTAAATCAAAACCCTGAGATCTCCTACTAACTCACAGTTCTCTCTTACATCTAATTTTTCTCTGTATTGCAGCTCTCCCCAACTGGGCATACAAACTTTTACTTAACTCAAAAATATTTCTAGGGTTTCCCCTGGCTACTTGCCTACTCTAAAATTTATCCTACGCTATCTTAGTTCAGTCGCATTCCAGATCCGTAGTGGAAACTCCTGCTCTGTTCACGATTTCAAAACTTGCCTCAAAGGGTAAAATTCAGCACTGGTTCAAGCGTGCCTCCAAAGGTAAATTTCGATGCTGAGTGAAGGCAGATTTTGGAATCGGTTGTAACTGCCCACATTGAAGTTCTGGAAGAACTCTCATGTGTTGAGTGGTCCCGCCTCTGTGTGCTTGCCAACGATGCTCCTGCATCAAGAAGAGCCTCGACTTGGCTCAAGGGTTGTCTTTCAATGAATACTCTGTTAGCATGTTGACAAGAAGAGTGTGTTTTTCATTGATGGCAAGAACAATAGCAACGATGGAAAATAGGCAGGCAAGGAATAATAGCAGCAATCGAAAGACAAGATCGAAGCATTGATCAGACTCCATTTCGGAGTATTGGATACCGGGATTTTGGATACTGGGAGATGGAGATATCAAGAACTCTCACTACAGGAGTCCCAAAGTCACGAAATGTGAAATCGTGATATGCGAAATCGCGAAATAATCTTAGTCGTCAAATCAAGGTTTGATTTGGACCATTGATCTGACTCCATTTCAAAGGTTCGGATACAGGAACTTGGAGGTATCAAGAACACTCACAACTAGACTGCCGAAATGGTCATATGCGAAATCACAAAGAGATCCGGACCATCGAATCATCTAGAGTGTGGACCATTGATCCGACTCCATTTCGGAGCTTCGAATATCGGGAGTTGGAAGAGTCAAGTGACGAGACTCTTCATCACAAGAGTCCCGAAGCGGTGAAATGCGAAAAGCCGAAATCCTGAATTGGGCACAAGGAAGGCCCATGAAGTGTCAAATTCACGACAAGATATGGACCGTTGGGTCCATAGGACACGTGATGACAGATCGTCATTTCGCTGACTGCAAATTCAAAGGAATGGAGTTCCCTAACTTCTCGAACTCACGACATGGGAAATCGTGAAATGTCGAAAGGCGAAATTGCGACATGAAGTTTCAGAGATCGCGACTAGGAGAGTCGAGATGCCTCGCAATAGGAATTTGCGACATGCGAAATCGCTAAATGTCAAAATGCGAAGTTGCGACATGGAATTTTGAAGATCGCGACTAGGAGAGTTGAGATTCCTCGCAACAAGAATTTGCGACATGCGAAATGCCGAAGTGCCGAAATGCGAAAACATCTTTTGGTGTAGGTCGTGGTCACAGCCAGTGGTCACTCTGTGGAAGATGGAGGAAGGAGCTAGTGCAACCAAGCTCCATTTCGGAGCTTCGAATACCGGGACATGGAGTATCAAGAATTCATCACCACAGGAACGCCAAAGTGTTGAAATGAGAAATCGCGAAAGATCTTTATGGATAAGTGTTCGATCACCTCTTGTGGTCACATGGTTGAGAGCTGGAGAGAAGAGTTATAGAAGCCAAGATCTATTTTGGAGCTCGTGACATGGAGAGTCGAGATGACTCATCACAAAATCTCTGAAATGCGAAAGTGAAAAATACGCTTTTGGTGTAGGCTGCAGTCACAACCATTGGTCACATCGATGGAAGATGGAGGAAGGAGCTAGTGCAGACAAGCTCCATTTTAGAGTTTCGGGGATCGAAACATGGAGTGTAATGAAATATTCACCACGGGGATCCTGAAATGCCGAAGTGCGAAATAGCGAAACGAACGCAAGATTCTATGAAGTCAATCCAATGGTGCAGGTGAACTTGAATAAGATCGGAGGGCTACGGTTGCACTTTAGAGTGTAACTGCTAAGAAATGAATGATGGTTTCTGTCAGAGGATGAGCTCGATTGCGCCAGAGAAGACGAAGAGTCTCAATTTCCAGAGAGGCTAAGGAATCTCATCATAACACCCAATGATGTTGGACGCATGGGTGGAACCGCCAAAGAAACTGAAGAGTTGTGATGATGATCAGGTAGAGGACTCGAGATGGGGAGGAGATGCAGAGTGAGGAGGGTGTTGAGATGTGCTGCAGGAAAGCGGTGCAAGGGAGAGTGGAAGTAAACACCCCGATGAGGAGAACATTGGTGTTGTGAGAGGATGCAGAAGCATGGCACATATTGCATGCAGAAGCAGGATAGAGTCTATAAGAATGCTAAACAAAGAAGAGATGAGTGCGGTTGTTGTTGAGTGGGATTGACAAGTGAAGAAGGAGGCAGAGCGCAGCAGAAGAAATGCACAGCAGAGGAATGGTGCATTAAATGGACATGGCACACAGTGCATAAATGGAGAAGAACATAAAGCGTAGAGGAGTGTGCAGAAGATATTGATGCAGACAGAGCAGCGTAGTGTAGCAGAACAGTAATGAGACTGGTAAGCCATTGAAGAACTTTATATCATTGTAATAAGTTTTAGTAACAAAGATATATATTTCAGGGTGGTAGGGAGGTGATAGGGAGGACTGTTGTCCTCAGAGGTTCAAGTGGGTGCTTGAACACAGGGAGTTGTAGCTTCCATCTAGTTGCAACCAGAGAAACCAGGGTGGCAGAGTGGTGCAAGGGAGAACTGTTGTTCTCTTTTTTACAGGTTGGTGCCTGTATGATTGGAAGTTGGTGCTTCCATCCAGTTGGTGCTAGAACACTTGGGGAGTTGGTGATTTCTTCTAGTTGGTGCTAGAGAAACCAGGGAGTTGGTGTTTCCTTCTAGTTGGTGCTAAAGAAACCAGAGAGTTGGTGCTCTCAGCAAGTAGCATCTTGCAAAACAGAGGTTGCAGCCTCATTATGAGTTGGTGCTCATATGTATGATAATGTAAAGAATGTAAATATTACTTATCATATAAAGAAGAAGAGGTTTTTACCCTTTATGGGTTTCCTCAGGAAATATCTGTCTCTGTGTATATCATATGTGTGACTGATGTTGAATGTGTTATTATTTATTTCCCTGCATTATTGTGATTGTCGTTGAGTGCTTTGTAAAGAGTTTAAAATAAGCATAATTGTTTAAGCATGGTAACAACTGATTCACCCCCCCTCTCAGTTTCCCAACAATTGGTATCAAAGCCGACCCATTTCATATAAAGGTAGATCCTAGAGATTAAACATGTCAAGCCATGAAGGAAATTCAACCAATAAGGCCTCTTTGTTCAATGGAACAAACTTTGCCTTCTGGAAAGTTAGAATGAGAACCTACATAATGGCTTTAGGTGCAGATGTCTGGGATGTGGTAGATACTGGTTATGTAAAGCCAATTGTACTAGCTAATAAGGATGACAAGCTAGAATTT
>ML788767.1:77007-101267 GCA_009831015.1 Picea engelmannii | reverse complement strand
GAACAAACTTTGCCTTCTGGAAAGTTAGAATGAGAACCTACATAATGGCTTTAGGTGCAGATGTCTGGGATGTGGTAGATACTGGTTATGTAAAGCCAATTGTACTAGCTAATAAGGATGACAAGCTAGAATTTAGCTTCAATACTAAGTCTATGAATGCTATCTTGAGTGGGCTTGCAAAAGAAGAATTCATAAAATTTATGCACCTAGGAACTGCCAAAGAAATCTGGGACAAACTCATTAGCAGTTATGAAGGTAATGAGAAGGTAAAGGATGCCAAGCTTCAAACCTACAGAATACAGTTTGAACAGCTGAAGATGAAGGAAGATGAAACTATTGGAAAATACTTTTTGAGAGTAGAAGAAATGGTAAATGCAATGAAAGCACTTGGTGAAAAAACTGAGGAACCTTCTTTAGTTCAAAAAATCTTGAGATCTCTCCCAGATAGGTTCAACCCGAAGGTCTCTGCTATAGAAGAACTTAATGATCTAAAAACCTTGGAGTTTGATCAACTTCTAGGAACATTGATTGCATATGAAATGAGAATAGTTAAAGATAAACCCACCTCCAGAGAAGCATCATTTAAGGCATACAAGAATGAGGATTCTGAGCCCAATGAAATTGAAGAAAAATTTGTGAAGAGACTGAATAAGGGATCAAGCAAATACAAAGGTAAACTGCCTTTCAAATGTTTCAACTGTGGTAGGATAGGTCATTTTGCAAATAAATTTCCCCACAAAAGAAAGGATCAGACATATGATGATGAGGAGAAGCACAAACACAAAAATTTCTTTAAAGAGAATAACTTTAAGAAGAAAAGTCTTTACGTAAACAATGATGATGATCCTTCAGATGATGAAGACAATGACTCCTCTATTGAAGATAAAATAAATGACTTCATACTTATGGACAAATAGGATTATGATAATAAAATCACAGGAAGTGATTCTAATGAAGAAGAAGCTGTGGTTGACATGGAAGGAGAACTGATCAGTGCACTAGAAGAGATTGACAGACTAAGAATTAAGAACAGAAAGCAAAGACAATTGTTGATACAATTCAAGAAAGACAGTAAAGAACTTGATGAAGACCTTGTCCTACTAAAAGTGGAATTAGAAGAGGCAAAGAAAATCGAAGACATTCTGAAACGACAGTTATCAGAAAAAGAAGGCAAGATGTGAAGCCTTAGAACAAGAAATAGTGAAAACTAGGAAAGAGATGGAGAAGTTCCAAGCATTGTATAATCAGAATCTGTCAAGTATCAAATACTTAGAAGGATTAGCCACCATTCTAAATCAGCAAAGGAATCCAAAGCTGAAAACTGGTTTGGGTTATGAAGAGGGATCAAGTAGTGGTAAGCCAAGAAACGAAGAACCCATCAAGTTTGTCAAATCTACAACCAATGACAACAACAAACCTACAAAAACAAAGGAAGACAATCAGCCGCCCAGGACGAGTAAAGAAAAAGGTGCCAGGACTGAATCTGTAGAACAAAGAAATAATGCACTCCCTACTGAAAGACGTCATCAGCATGGAAGAAATCGATTTGCTCAAAGAAGACAACCATTTTCCAGGTACAAAGAATTTTTCTATGGCTATTGTTTAAACTATTCTAACTTTGGTCACAAAGTTTTAAATTGTTCCTTACGACTTGGACATGAGCAATTAAGATTTCAAAGGAATAAATACTTGCCACAACAAAGAATGGTACATCCAAGTAACAAACCTTCACAGATTGCAAATTGCCAAATTAAGTCTAGAGACATGCAACTAAGGAGGTCAAGAAATAATCAACAGTCAATGAGTAGACAACGCTGCAACAATAATTTTGACCTATTGAACAATGAGATTGAATGCTACATCTATCATAACTATGGACATAAATCTATTGACTAACGATTAAGGAACTATGAACCAGATTTGAATTCCCCTGCTGAAAATGTCAAGGTTTGGAAGAAGAAAGAAAGTGACGAGTGTGGATTAGTGTTGTCAGCTCAAAGAAAAATGAATCCTTGGTATATATACAATGGATGCTCCAAACATATGACGGGAGACAAAGGTAAGTTTCTATCTCTAAGCGAAAGCAAATCAGGAAACGTAACCTTTGGAAATGATACTCTAGGTAAAATAAAGGGTAAAGGGATGGTGATTTTATGTAATGGCAAAGGAAAAGCCCAAGATGTTCTACTTATAGATGGGCTGAAACATAATCTTCTCAGTGTAAGTCAAATGTGTGATAGAGGATGTGAAGTGGTGTTCACATCCAAGGACTGCAAGATAAAGTCTGTAAACTCAGGAAAAGTGGTGGCCAAAGGCATAAGAACAGAAAATAATGTATATGTGCTGAATGAAAATAGAGAAGAGTGACATCTTAGAAAACATGATGAAATTTGGTTATGGAATAGGAGACTTGGACATATAAACTTTGACCACTTAATCAAACTCAAAAATCTCGAGGCAGTAAAGATCTTCCGAGAATATCAAAGCCCCAAGATTCAATGTGTAAACCCTGCCAAGTAGGAAAGCTAACCAGGACACAGTTTAAGTCCAAGAGCTTTACTTCAATAGAGAAACCACTCCAACTAGTTCATATGGATTTATGTGGACCATCAAGACAGGAAGGCACAGGGAAATAAAACTACTTCATGTTGATTATTGATGATTACTCCAAACTTACTTGGGTTGCCTTTCTCAAGGAAAAATATGAAGCATTTGAGAAGTTTAAAATATTTAAGGCTTTAACTGAGAATCAAACATGCAAGAGGTTAAAAGCAGTAAGATCAGACCGAGGAGGAGAGATTATGTCAAGTGACTTCAAGGAATTTTGTGATAAGCATGGGATCAAGAGAGAATACACAATCCCAAGAACTCCACAACAAAATGGAGTAGTTGAGAGGCAAAACAAAACAGTGCAGGAAATGGCCAGGTCGATGATGAACGAGAAGAACATTGGTCAAACCTACTGGGTAGAAGCAATACACACAGCAGTCCATGCTCTTAACAAATCCCACCTCAGACCACAAAGTGACAAGACACCTTATGAACTGTGGTATGGGAGACCTGCTTCAATTAAACACTTCAAAGTCTTTGGGAGTAAATGTTACATAAAGAATAATGATGAGAACCTTGGAAAATATGATGACAGGGTTGATGAAGGTATCTTCTTAGGGTATGCTACAAACAGTAAAGGATACAGATGCTATAATAAGAGTCTTCATAAAATGGTTGATTGTATTGATGTAAAAGTTGATGAAGGAGTCCCAGCAAGAGAGGTATACAGTAATGAGTCTTCTACAGAAGACACAACTAAAGCTGAAGATGAACAGGTCCAAGAATCAAAAAACAAAGACTCTGAATCAGATGAAGACACAGATACTCAGACAGACTCAAATCAGCAGACAACTTCAAATTCCTCCTCCAGAATCACTCAAAAGAATCATCCTACAAGTCAGATAATTGGTGAAAAAGACAAACATGTACAAACCAGGAGAAACCTAATCAAAAACACCAAACAATCACATATAGATTTCATATTCATGCTAGAACCCAAGAATTTTAATGAAGCTAGCAAAGATGACCATTGGGTTAAAGCAATGAATGATGAACTTGATCAGATTGAGAAAAACAATACGTGGGAGATGGTTCATAGACCAGAAGGTAAAAATATCATTAGCTCCAAATGGATCTTTAAGAATAAGTTGAATGAGCAGGGACAAGTTGTTAGGAACAAAGCAAGAATGGTCTGTAAAGGGTATGCTCAAATAGAAGGACTGGATTTTGATGAAACATTTGCACTTGTAGCAAGATTAGAAATTATCAGAATATTTCTTGCCTATGCTTGTCATAAAAGGTTTGAAGTTTATCAAATGGATGTCAAGTCATCTTTTCTAAATGAAGATTTAAGTGAATAAGTCTATATGGAACAACCAGAGGGTTTAGAACTGTCTGATAACCCTGACTTAGTATGCAAGATGAAGAAAGATTTATATGGGTTAAAACAAGCCCCTCGTGCCTGGTATCACAGATTGGTTACGTATCTCAAAGAAAAAGGGTTCAAGAGAGGAACAGTTGACAACAATCTATATATCAAAACAGAGGATAATGATTTGCTCATCATGTTGGTCTATGTAGATGACATCATCTTCGGATGTAATAAGGAATCATTGGTACAATGGTTTGCTTCTACCATGGAGTCTGAGTTTGAAATGTCTATGATAGGTGAACTGTCATTTTTTCTTTGTCTGAAAATTACACAGAGGTCTGAAGGGATGTTCATTTCTCAAGAAAAATATCTAAGAGAAATGTTGAAAAGGTTTCAAATGGAAGATTCTAAACCTATGGGCACGCCTATGGTTACTGGATGCAAATTAAGCAAGGATGATGACTCACCTGATGTTGATCAGAGTTCATATAGGTCAATGATAGGCATTTTGTTGTACATCAAAACATCTTGTCTAGACATAATGCATGTTGTTGGAATGGTAGGAAGATATCAGTCTGCACCTAAACAGAGTCGTTTGCTAGCTGTCAAAAGGATATTCAGATATTTGAAAGAAACAATGAACTATGGCCTATGGTATCCTAAGAATCAGAATTTTCAATTATCAGTCTACTCAGATGTTGATTGGGCTAACTACATGGATGAAAGGAAAAGCACGAGTGGAGGTGCATTCTTCTTAGGATATTCTTTAGTAGCATGGTTGAGTAAAAAGAAAGGTTCCATTTCTTTATCAACTACAAAGGCAAAGTACATTGTTGCTACTACCTGTTGCACTCAGGTATTATGGATGATTTAGACAATTGTAGACTTGGAGGTAAAATACGCTGCATCGATCCCAATCCATTGTGATAACACTAGTGCCATCAATGTGTCCAAGAATCCTGTATTCCACTCCAAGACCAAGCATATTCCCATAAAATACCATTTTCTGAGAGAGCGGATCAATAATCAAATTGTTTAGGTCCATTACATTCCAACCATAGAACAAATTGCAGACATCTTTACTAAACCCCTAGCCAAGACACCATTTGAATATCTCCGACAGAAGCTGGGTGTCATCCCATATCACATCTAAGAGAGTCCATCTTGTTAGGGAGATTTTGTATTGGTTGAATATCTGATACCTCCTAAACATACTACAACAGCTTAGGGGGAGCATGCTTTCTTTGACATTGATGTCAAAGGGGGAGACAAGGAATGGTCCGGACCAAATGCTACAGTTGGAGGTCCAAACAGATTAGCGCAGTGGTTCAGGGTTTCCATCAATTCCAAAGGGGGAGATTGTTGGCATGTTTACAAGAACAACGTGCTTGTCATTGATGGAAAGAATAGAAGCAACGATGGAAGACAGGCAGGTAAGGAAGAATAGCAGCGATTGAAAGGCAAGATCGAAGCGTTGATCAGACTCCATTTCGGAGTATCAAATACCGAGATTTCAGATACTGAGAGATGGAGATATCAAGAACTCTCACTACAGGAGTCCCGAAGTCGCTAAATGTGAAATCGCGATATGCGAAATCATGAAATAATCTTAGCCGTCAGATAAAGGTTTGATCTAGACCATTGATCTGACTCCATTTCGGAGGTTAGGATACCGAGACTTGGAGGTATCAAGAACACTCACAACTAGACTGTCGAAATCGTGATATGTGAAATCGCGAAGAGATCTGGACCGTCGAATCATCTAGAGTGTGGACCGTTGATCCAACTCAATTTTGGAGCTTCGGATACTGAGAGTTGGAAGAGTCATGTAACGAGAATCTTCATCATAAGAGTCCCAAAGCGGCGAAATGCAAAATGCCGAAATCCCGAATCGAGCACAAGGAAGGCCCATGAAGTGTCGAATTCACGACAAGATCTGGACCGTTGGGTCCATGGGACATGTGACAACAGATCATCATTTCCCTGACTGCAAATTCAAAGGAACGGGGTTCCCTAACCTCTCGAACTCGCTACATGCGAAATCGTGAAATGCTGAAAGGTGAAATTGCGACATGAAGTTTCGAAGATCGTGACTGGGAGAGTCGAGATGCCTCGCAACAGGAATTCGCGACATGGGAAATCAAAAAATGCCAAAATGTGAAGTTGTGACATGGATTTTTGAAGATCACGACTTGGAGAGTTTAGATGCCTCGCAACAGAAATTTGTGACATGTGAAATGCCGAACTGCCAAAATGCAAAAGCACCTTTTGGTGTAGGCTGTGGTCACAGCCAGTGGTCACTCTGTGGAAGATGGAGGAAGGAGCTAATGCAACCAAGATCCATTTCGGAGATTTAGATACCGGGACATGGAGCATCAAGAATTCATCACCACAGGAACGTCGAAGTGCCAAAATGCGAAATCGCGAAAGTGCTTTATGAATAAGCGCTCGGTCACCTCTCGTGGTCACATGGTCGAGAGTTGGAGAGAAGAGTTATATAAGCCAAGCTCTATTTCGAAGCTCGTGACATGGAGAGTCGAGACGACTCATCACAGAATCTCTGAAATGTGAAAGTGCGAAATACGCTTTTGGTGTAGGTTGTAGTCACAGCCATTGGTCACATCAACGGAAGATGGAGGAAGGAGCTAGTGCAGACAAGCTCCATTACGGAGTTTTGGGAATCAGAACATGGAGTGTAAATAAATCTTCACCACGGGGATCCTGAAATGCCGAAGTGCGAAATGGTGAAATGAATGCAAGATTCTATGAAGTCAATCCAATGGTGTAGGTGAATTTGAATAAGATCATAGGGCTACGACTGCACTTCAGAGTGTAACTTCTAAGAAACGACTGATGGTTTTTTCCAAAGGATGAGCTTGATTGTGCCAGAAAATATGAAGAGTCTCAACTGCCAGAGAGGTTGAGGAATCTCAGCATAACACCCAGTGATGTTGGACGCATGGGTGGAACCGCCAGAGAAATTGAAGAGTTGTGATGATGATCAGGTAGAGGACTCAATATGGGGAGGAGATGTAGAGTGAGGAGGGTGTTGAGATGTGCTGCAGGAAAGCGGTGCAAGGGAGAGCGGCAGTAAACACCCCGATTAGGAGAACATTGGTGTTGTGAGAGGATGCAGAAGCATGGCACAGATTGCATGCAGAAGCAGGACAGATACTATAAGAATGTTGAACAAAGAAGAGATGAGTGTGGTTGTTGTTGAGTGGGATTGACAAGTGAATAAGGAGGCAGAGCGCAGCAGAAGAAATGCACAACAGAGGAATGGTGCAGTAAATGGACATGGTACACAGTGCATAAATGGAGAAGAACATAAAGCGTAGAGGAGTGTGCAGAAGACACTAATGCAGACAGAGCAGTGCAGTGTAGCAGAACAGTGATGAGACTGGTAAGCCATTGAAGAACTTTATATCGCTATAATAAGTTTTAGTAACAAATATTTATATTTCAGGGTGTTGGAAGCCAATTCAATTTTTTCAATTGTCCTATAAGCTGCCTACACCTATGTCCCTTGAACTTCAAATTTCCGTCGCATTTTGCAAATAGACGATAATTTCATTTCATGCGATACTTGCAAATTGGTCTCGATTTAGTTTTCACGACTATAAGCGTGAAAACTCCTTCATCGTTATTTGAACTGTCATGATTCTTTTCATTGATATTCTGATTGGTACTTACCTTTGGTTTATTGTTAAGTGGCTAGAATGATTTTTTCGAACTATGTCCATTTACCCATTCTTATTTTGATTGCGCAACTTGATTTTTATCTAATTGATAAGGCATTGAGCATGTAAATTTATGGGTTATATTTGATTCTATAGGGGTCATGTTTGATTTTGGTTTTTATATGATGTGATCCTTATTATTATAAGCTCTTGGCTTATCGATTTTATCTCTTGTCACAATGTTTTTTAAACTTTGATTATACATTATGCAACAAGCGCGTGGGTAACATATGAGTGTGATTTCATATTGAATGGCAATAGTTTGAAGTTATACAATGGCACGTTGGTTAAACATTTAATGGTTTGAATTATTGCATGGCACATATGAAACTTTGGGTTCAATTTTATATTGAACGTTCATGGTTTCAAACAATGCAATGGCACATTGGTATACCATCCACCATTTAAATCTTGGGTTGGCCGAATATTATGGTTTGAACGATGTTGTGACTGATTGAACAGCACTATACTTTGTCATTACTATGTTGCATGGCGGTGATAATCCCACCACCCTCGCACGCGCACATTAATTTGCCTCCCCTTTCATCGTTCGGAGCTGTTAGCCCAAATGATTTTTGCTCCTGTGTATTGTTGTGTTCAATCCAAACCCTACCATGCGCCCGCACCATGGCTCCGGTCGTGAGGGATGAACCTAATGGTAGCCAGGCATTGTTGATGTTCGACGGAGCTTACAGTGACCTTGATGAATTTGGATGGCTCCTGTTCATACAAAAGTTGGATGGTTTTAACCCTTGTGTGGCTCGGCAATTCGCATTAACCTTTGATGGCTGCCGAGCCAAGGTTCGGGATGTGCAATTGGAAATTGACGAGAAATTTCTCAGTTTAGCTACTGGTCTGCCTGCTACTGGACAGAAATGGTCAAAAAATTGCAAAGTGGAAGATGTCCCGTGGACATTGCTCTTCCAGTCTCGAAAGGTGAACTCCTGTGACAAAGGTTTGCCTGCGAATATGCTCAAGCAACGTTGGCACGACTTGTTGATGATAACCAAGCAGTTTATCACCTGCGAGGGCCGGTATGGTTTCGTTTTCTTGTACCACCTTCGACTACTTATGGTTTTCATGGGCTATGAGCTTAATATGCCTTATTACTCGCATAGGAGTCTGTTTAAAATGTCTAAAAGATACAAACGGAA
Source organism: Picea engelmannii (assembly GCA_009831015.1). NCBI lineage: Eukaryota > Viridiplantae > Streptophyta > Pinopsida > Pinales > Pinaceae > Picea > Picea engelmannii. The sequence goes on along the minus strand of ML788767.1, from coordinate 92,451 downwards.
CCAGGCCGATAACAACCTTTTTCACTTTGGGTTAATTAAAATGCTTGTGGTTTGTCATTTGGGGTTAAGCTGAGACTGTTGGAATGATTTTCTTAATCGCAATAATTTTGCGGACTCAAGCCCACCACAGGTTGACAAACCTGTGGTGAGCGAGAGCAAGTCTGTCCCCCCTGTGCCTTACAATGCTCTGTTACCTAAACCCCTACCTGACTCACCTATCGACCTACCCCAATCCGTGAACCTGTTTGTCAAAACTGTTAAACCCGTGGAAACTGTTAAACCCGTGGCTAAAAGGCCTAAAGCCAAACCTAATGCGAATTCCAAAGGCAAAAAGAATGCCCGATTAATCACTTGCATGTCAAGAAACAAACTAAAACCTCCCTTCAACCCTGACCCTATCATGGTGAGTGAATATTCTGACTCGGAGGTTGAACGTTACCTAGCAAGTGAGTATCCCTATTTGGAAGGTCTGTGTGACAAACCCTCATACGACTTTGTGAAAAACCTACCACCTTGTTTGCAAAATGATCCTAATTATCCAGGCATCAAAATGCCTTGTGAAACCCCCGGTGACTCGTCAAAACCCCCTCCTGCTCTATTCGAACCAGCTGCTCCACCATGTGATCAATGTGGCTCATGGTTAGAAAGGTATTACCTTGATGTGCCAATGCTACAGTCCAGAATTCATGCTCTCAAGGATCAAGTTGCAAGGCTCACCAGGCAAAGGGCTGAGCTTCAAACCACTGACAAGAAACAGCGAACAATAGGTTCGATTTTGTTTAAGAATATGGAATCGGCTATAGCAGTCATGAACTCAAAGTTGGCATAGCTCGAGAAGCCTCACTGGTATGACTATCACCTGTTTATATGACAAACTCATAAGCTCTGTTTACAGCGTAGATTTGCTTTGACACATAAGCATGCACTATATGCATAAGTTTGTTTTGATTAATCAAATTTCATTTCCCGGATTAGTTTTGATTGGATTTAGCTTTGATTTGATTGATCGTGGTTTGGATTTGATTGTTTTAATTTGGTTTCAATTGAATACTTTGTTGCTTATTGAAGTTGTTAATATATTTTCTAAACATAAGTTGATTCTGGTATTTTAATTTCGAACACAATCAATGTTTCGATTCGAATTGGTTATACTCTATACGATATGGTTGGCAATAATGGTTAACTATTATGATTTTATATTCCATGTCTTGTTCGACCAATTCGAATACCATTCTGTTAATGCATAACCAAATTGCGAATAGATACGAACCATCACTGTTATACCCAACCAATCGATTCGCATTGTTTGACCATGTTATCAGTTCGATTCATATTGCAACAAATATATTGTTTAAATTTGATTTGGGGAACGAAAGTGATTATGCCCAGGATTATGATTTTTCTCTATTTTTAACTCAGTCACGATTTGTTTCTATATTTGATTGTTGCCCAGTTTATGTTTATTACTGTTGTTGATGGTTGTGATCATTATTTTGATCCTGTCTGTTGACTGTGCAACGCTCAGCGATCGAAGTCTATGGCAAAGTTTGGTGGATGCTGTTATGCATGTTTCATTTTTATTATAATCGTAACAGCTTTTCCATATTGGTATTTGATTAAAACAATATGAATCTTATGCACATTGTTACAGTCGTAACAAATCGATTATGATTGTGTTCAATTATGATTGTATCGATTATGATGGTGTTGGATTACATCGTATCTTATACGATATGATTCACAATTAATTTCATTTGGATATGAAACATTTTGATTACTATTTGACCCGATTTTATGGCAACTAAAAAAAAAAAACAGAGCATTCTTATCCTGTTTCGATTGCATCCCTTTCGATTTTGTTTAATTTGAATGATAAATTTACTTGAAACATTAGTGATTCATTTTTAATGTTTAATTGAAAATAATTGGTTTTAATTATTTTAAAAAAAAGATTTGGTTTGATTTCTGTCTAATCCTGTATGCTATCTTAGACTAGCTACAGAATCAGATGATTCTGTAGCTAAGTCTGTAGGATCAATTTTTTATTGTTTTGTTGATGAAATGTCTTTCTAATTGGTAATTTTTTGTCTATTACAGATCAATTCGAAATGGCAGTGGCTTTGATGAGAAGTTAGGGGATATTTCAAAGATTTCACTTGCATTTTGATTTCCTAGTTTAGTTGATTTTGGGATATTTCCTAGATTATGTAAAACATTTTGATATTATCCACAGGGAGGTTTTACCCTGTGGAGAGACTTATATATACTTATGATTTTTGTAATAATGTTCATCCTCATTCGTGGGAGAACAAGGATATGGAGTTATAATACAGACTGAAGCAGAATTTGGTGTTTTGTCGCAGCTTTAGCTTCTCATTATATCAACATTTTGTTTCATGTTGTGTATACCAATTTGTATATGGTTTATGACTACTTTAGCTATCTTGATCATGTGCAAATGATATAATTTTAATCACTGTGATCCATATCTGGTTTCTTCCAATTGTATAAAAGACATAACAATTGTCTAATTCAGTTTGTGAATGACAGGTTTATCTTCTTCATGAATTGAATTATTTAATATAAGTTTTTGCATAACAGGTTTCCCTTATTGCAGAGATTTATAATCATAAGATTGTTATGATTTTTTATGTTTTGTTTGTCCTGTAAACAACTTAAAGAGCAGCATAGCTAATCGTTTACGAGAAGCTTCTGGACTAACCAATGCGAGTTTACTTCCGCCGAACAGCTTCAAAGTTATCATACACGGGATAAACTAGGAGCGCTTCCAGGTCAGTTAATCTTTTCTTTGTTGTTTTCATTAAGTAGTTTAGGTATAAGTCTAAATAGATTTATATTAGATCGTTTAATTTCAGTAATTTTATTTATTTTTCATAAAATATTAAAATCAAAAAAACATATCTCACTGCCTTAGGACAAAAAGAACATGAGTTTTGCAGGTTTTAATTAAATCTGTAGATTGTTTATATTGTATATTTGTAAATAAGTAATATAACTAGTAATTAGACAATTGATTAATAGAGTTAGTATAATAGTAATTAGTAGAATAGTTAGTATAATTTGTATTTAGTTTTAATTTAATTTAGTAGTTTGTTTTAATTAGATTAGTGTATTAGTTAGTTTTAGTTAGTTTGTTTTATTATTTTTAGTTAGTTTAGTTTAGTTTCTTGTATTTAGTTTTAGTTAGTTAGTTTTAGTTAGTTTAGTTTGTTTTATTAGTTTTAGATAGATTAGTTATTTTAGGTTAGTTTCCTCTTTGGTTTTGCTTAAGACCTTAGAGCGGCCAATGGAGCCATTAAACCCCTCAGGGTGGTTCATTCCAAACGGCTTGGGTTATTAGACAACCTCGGACCGGTTCCACTCTCTCAGTTGACGGACGGTCAATTTCGCCCATCAACACAGGGTGGTAGGGAGGATTATTGTCCTTAGAGGTTCAAGTGGGTGCTTGAACACAGGGAGTTGTAGCTTCCATCTGGTTGCAACCAGAGAAACCAGGGAAACTATAATTTTGATTGAATATATGTAGATTCAAAGAACCAAAATTAATCCAAAATCATAATTTGCAATCACTGAAATCCCAATTTTGCATAGTTGAAAATTTTACAGATTTTATTTCTAGAGATTCACAGAGGCTCTCCACTGATGAAAGATAAAGAAACGGGAAGGAAAAAAGGAGAATGACTCACCTGGAAAACCATCTATCAAAGTGACAGAAGAATGATAATTTCCCGCAAGAAATTCTCCATCTGGGCAGTGGGCATATGAAAAAATGAAAATGAAGAGGAAGACCTATCGAGCGATGTTATAAAATCTTGATTACCTTGACTTCAGGTAACTTAAGATCTGTTATCCTTAATGTTCTTTTATTTTCTAATTTATCATGGTGTCCAACACAGTGAGCTCAAAATGACCATACACTTCCAAAGCTCCAGATCCCAATACCTTCGCCACCGTCGACCCCACTGGAAGCATTTGCGGCCATGTTTCTTTCCCTTCGCTCCAATACCTATAAATGACAACCCAAAAAAACACTCACAAACTTGATTTCATACCTAACATGGCATATCCGTAGAGAATATATATAATATTTCAATAATACTTACTGTGATGTGCATTTTACTTTGGTTGTTGTTATATTTTTAATTGTGTAATGATGCATAGCCATATTGGTGGTTGAAGCTAGAGTCTTCAGCGTTGTCCTTTTGTAGGCAAAGTCGGGCCCCATCATTGCATCTCTTGTGCCCCTACCCCATTTCGTACCCATACTCATGTTCTGCAACTGCCACTTGGGTGTACAGGGGTAACTACCTCCATGAGGGGATTTGAACCCTGCACCTGCAAGAACATATTTAGTAGAAAACAAAAACCATATGAGTAACAATATACCTCGACCAAGTCCCACTAGTACATATTGTAAAAATTCTGACGTTCTATTTGAGGCATTATGGAAAAAATTGTCCATATTGTCGCAAAATAAAGGAAATTAAAAAAACAAAAATTCATATTGCCCGATAACGTCGGTATTGCCACATTTTCATCTCTCTTGCCACGTTTACGTCTCTCTTTCCATGTTGTTGTCTCTCTTGCCATGTTTTCCACCTAGTCGTCTCTCTTGCCACGTTGATGTCTCTCTTGCCACGTTGTCGTTGCTCTTGCCACGTTTTCCATCTAGTCATCTCTCTTGCCACATTTATGACATAGTCGTCTCTCTTGCCATGTTTATGACATAGACGTCTCTCTTGCCACATTTTTTAAGATTGTTGTCGCAATTGCAACGTTGTGGAAACTAGGTTTTCCCCCTCCAACGGTCACCTTAGTATGTTGACCAAGTCAAAATACTAATGGTCACTTAGGTTTTTATAACGTCAGAATTGTGAAGTTATAAAATCTATAAATGTGTTGCATTTGACAGATGTTGCGACAAGTTTGCTATAATAATGACGCTTCAAAAAGGGTTTGCGGGTCTTCTCGGTGAACAAAAAACAGGTATTTGTTTCAGTATAATTCTGTGGGGAAGAATGTCAGAAAACATTAGAGCTGGGAAAAGAATTAAAGAGGGTGAAAAGGGTGACAGTAAATGTTATTTCCCTTGCAAAAATTGTTGTACTAGACGTCTCGAAAGAGTTTTAATAGCGACAGCTACAAAATATTATATAAAATATGGGCACATGGACAGGGGATCAAATGAATATCATCCGATGGTATATACATTCATTGTCTATTTTAATATTTATTGTATTCTCAAATTTTTATAATGTTTTATACATGCACTAATTTTTCATGATTGTTTGTAATTATAAAGTTAGATTTGTCCCCTAACTTTATGCAGAAAGCACCAAGTAGTAGCAGAAATGATGTTGTCGTACAAGATGAAGAACTTGAAGCAGATAATGAAGATCAAGTTAATGATCCCATGGAAGTAGATGACAATAATAACATAGTTCAAGATGATGAGACAAATCAAATGATTCAAGACTTAATCGTTCATCCAGAGGAGGATCATGGGGACAGTAGTGATGGTATTTATGATTAACCTTTAATTGAAAAGGCAAATAAACGACTTTATAAAGGGTCAAGAGCAAATATTCTCTTCACTACATTGTTGCTGGTGAATTTGAAAGTTACGAATCATTTATCTAACACTTGTATGACACGGATCCTAAGGTATGTAATATGTTACTTCACATCTACATAAAGGTTTACTATTCTCCATCTTTTTTAGTGTTAATTAATGTGTAAAATAAAAATGCAATATTTATAATCCCTATTCTTTACATTAACTATTTATTTTTTATGTTTTAGATTGTTAGGTGAATTTTTGTTACCCTCGTCAAATATTTTACCTCGCATATATCGATATTTACATGCCATTATGAAAGACATTGGAATGGAGTATCAAAGTATATATGCATGTCGTGATGATCATATTATATATTATGGACAACATGCGTCAAAAACCGAATGTTCGACATGTGGTATCAGTAGATATCGAACCGATCAAGTAACAAAAATGGTCCCTCGAAAGGTTCTCCATCATATTCCCATAATTCCACGTTTGCAATGACTATTCAAGTGCCAAAGCATAGCACAGTTTATGGATTACCATGCACGAAATATAATTGAAGATGTTGTTCTTCGAATTCCTGCAGATGGTTATGCATTTAAGGAAATTGTTTCAAAATTGCCAGAATTTACAGATGAACCTCATAATGTTAGGCTTTCATTGGCAATTGACGGTGTTAATCCATTTGGAGAGCTTCGGTATGTTTACTCAGTGTGGCCTATTTTTTTTATCAACAATAGAATTCCTCCTTGGATGTCAATAAAGAGGGAGCACATAATGTTGACAATGATTATTCCAGGTATTTGTTTACATTAATTTTTCAAATTTAAATTTTTCATTTTTCTCTTTTTTTGCATAACATATTTTATTTATTTATTTACGTATATATACATGCCATGGTAGTAATTTCGCGTAATTTCAAACAATTAGGTAAGTACCAAGTTAAAAATATGAATGTGTATATCGATCCTCTTATTGACGAGCTACTAAAGTTATGGGAGGGCATTACTATGTATGACATTTGTAAACCAATTGGGCAGAAGAGATTTTAATGTCGTGGAATACTTTTATGGACAATTCATGATGCCCCAGGACTAACACATTTTTGTGGTATGTAACGTTCCATATTGTACGCTTGAATAGTATATAATTAATTGATTATATCATGCATGTTGTTTAAATAATCATTTCGTATATATATTAATAATTCACATTAATCCATCTATTGCAGGTCTTCAAACAAAGGGTAAATTTACATGTCCAGTTTGTGGTCCTAAGATGAGATCTCGTCGGTCAAAAAGTTTAGGAAAGGAGGTGTTTGATGAGTATAAAAACTTCCTTTCTAAGAACCATTAGTATCATACTACTGAAAAAAAAAAATATTTTAAATGGGAAACAAGAAACTGGACTAAAACCACAAAAAATGACACCTCACCTATGGAAGTTGTCATATGACAGAATTAATCCTCGAGGTACACATTTCTTTTATGTATCGTAAATGGAATCATGTTTTGAAATTTTATTTTAATTAATCATTTTATTTTACCGCATTTGATAAATAGTTTTCTGATTTTGTTTATGCTTCATCTATGTTGTCGTCATGAAGGTAGTAAAAATGGGCTTCCACGAGGAATGAAATGTTATCCCACTCAATTCATGAGGTTGGCTTACTATAAGGACCTAAAAATAGTTCATTTATTTGATACAATGCATATTGGGAAGAATGTGACAGAAACATTATGGTGAATCATAGATGGCAGGAGGGATAAAGAAAAAATTGTCAAAATTTGTAATGACATTCAGGAAGCCAATCATGCAATGCAAAGTGGGATCCAATCAAATAATGATGGAGACCAAAATAACCTTCCATGGTTATTAACAGAGCAACAAAGCAATGTTGTAAAAGAGGTCATTCAAAAAATTAAATTTCCCACAGGTTTTTGTTCAAACATAAGGAATATCTTAACGAAGAAAGGTGAATTTGGTGGGGTAAAAACACATGATTGGCATACCTTCATTAAGGTAATTAATCATTTTAGTATCCATATTTATATATTGGTCATGTACATTTTTTGATATTTTTGTTTTTTTGTCTAGTTTTGAACAAGTAACGATTCATTTTTATTGTTACAGTATGTTCTACCTCTATCTCTCCCAAACGACTTTGACAACAATGTCAAACAAGTTATATATGATCTTGGAAAATACATGAGGTAAGTAGCTGCAATATATATGCAAAAAAAAAACATTTTTTTGTTGTACTTGATGACATGTGTTTTACTTGTAATGTAATATGTATTTATATGTTTTGTTGAAACATGTTATTTTATTGCGTTGTGATCTGTAGATGGTTGTAACTGAAAGAAATCCATGAAGATGATATAAAGTATTGGAAGAGAGAAATTCCTCGGCTAATGTGTGAAATGCATAAGTATCTACCTCCATCATTTTTCAATGCACAAGAAGACTACCTCATACACCAAGTTGAGGAGATTGAAATGTGTGGACCTATACACACAAGGTCAATGTGGATGGTGGAGAGGCACTTGAAATCATTGAAGGCTTTGTTTAGACAAAGAGAACGTCTTGAGGGTTCTATGGTGGAGGGATATATGGTATATGAATCCATGGTGTATATTAGTCAGTATCTTCCTAAATTAGCAACGCAATCTATGCATGCAATGGATTGCATTTGGGATGTGAACTCCATCAAAAAAACTAAAAGGCAGCAGTTGTTGGGGAAAGGTACAATGAAGAAAGTGAGAGGTAATTAAAATGTGGATATTTTTAATAAATATAAATTTCTCGTTTTGTTGTGTATATGATCATACTCATTTAATATTTATTATTAATATTTACCATGGTTATAACTAATATTTAATATTGGTGAATTGTGATTTCGTGATCGGTCAATTGCTCAAGATTGGGATGCACTACATTTATACATTGCAAATAATTTGGATTGGATGAAGTGATGGATTGATAGATGTAAAGAATGTCATGGCGGTAGGTTATCATGGAAAGAACTGTCTGAATTGGTTAGAGAAGCTCGTCGTAATGGAGATTTCGATGTTACGTAGAGGGAAATAGATTTAGCATATTGTTTAAAAGATGGAAAGGCAAGCAAATTCATCCATTTTATTCATGTGACTGTAGGTGTGTTTTCTTCATATTATACTTTCCAAATTATATAAATTTGTTTATTATTAATTGACAATGCATCTTTTACATGTTTGGCATATTGCAGTTGAAACACCACAAGGCTATGTGGTGTAATGGTCGTAAGTTTCGCAGCAAACAGTTGGATGAAACCAGAAAAACTTCAGATAGTGGAATAACTATAGTATTCCAAGTCACTAATGTTTCCTCTATGAGTGACAGACATCCTTGAGAATATGAAAATAGATACTATGGGTTTTTGAATGGTATAATTGAGTGTGACTTTAATTCCTTCAAATTAGTTTTGTTCGATGTCAAATGGTATAGGTTACGAATGCATGAACATGATGAGGAAAGAACCGTTATTCAACATGCCAATAGATTTCCAATGATTAAAACAATGACGTTTGAAGAAACAAACGAACGCTATGTTTTTCCAAGACAATGTGAACAAGTCTTTTATTCAAAGGTTTGAGGTAAGAGGGATTGGTAATTTGTTGTTAGATATTATCCGAGAGGAAGGCCAGTAAAGTATATTGTAGATGAGGAAGATGATATTGAAGAAGAAGATGATGTAGAGCTAGAGCAAGAAGAATATGGGTTGATAGATGAAGAAGATGGAAAAGATGAACTAGGCGTAGGAGACAATGCGCCAGTTCTTGATGATGATATCGATTAAGATATGCTCGAAAATGACATTGATGATGATGATGATATCATCAATCCTTTCAACAGTGTTTCTGAACCGGATGCTGATACAGATATTGAGTTGGATGATCAAGAAGAAGATATAGAAGAAGGATGATACAAATGTTGCGTTGGTCGATGAGGTACATAACTAGATATTTTAATTTGTATGAATTATTATTCTCTTTAAATAATTTTTAATTATATGGGTTAATTACATGTTTTTAAGTTTTATTTCATTTTTGTTATGGTAGTTTCTATGCATGATTAATATGTTGCTTTTGCTTGTTATCTATTTTATATATTGGGTATTGGGGAATTGAGAGTGATGTGAAGGAGGGGGAGGGGCCATATGAGTTTTCACCTTCATGTGGTTGGCCTTGTTTAGTAGAGAATAAATATTCTCAAAACTAAGAGAAGTTCATCCATTCATCTTTATACTCAAAGATCACTACAGACCCACTCTATATATCATCTCATCTCATCCTCGCTTCGTTTTAATTTTCTGATCGATATACGAGGGTATTGCTTTTCATTTATATTGTGTTCACTATTTTGTGATATGGTAGAATAAGAATAACACTACAAATCCTAGACCTCCATACAACCTGATCATGGATGCCATTGATTTGGAAATTTTGTTTCTTTCCAACATCATTATAATCACTATAGATTGTTTAGAGGACAATTCCTTTGCACAACAAAATTTAAACCTCATATACTTTGGCTAACAAAACCATCATTTTTTGCAACACTACTCATATATACATAAATATAGTTTCCAAGAAACCAAAAAGTAACTTTCCCCTCAAGATTCTAAGATCGACTTGTTATGGGAAGCTTGTTTGATGGTTGTGGATCATCTTGCCCCACCATGGTGTTGCATGAGATGCTACACATTGATTCATTGTCTTATGTGGTTGATTGTTTCGGTGCATGTTTATCTCTTCATTGTTACACTTGATTCTTAGATGGATAGAGGTGATATGCTTTTGGTGCTATGATATGACATTGATGGGAGGACCATCTTGTGGTTTCTTTACATTACATGTCTTTGGTTGATCGTTATGGTTTGCTTACTCCCATATGATTCATTTGGACATTTTCATATTGGTAATTGAACGCCCCTCATGTTACTTCAGCACCCTTGTTCACTAGATTGTTTCAAGCACATTGTGATGGGATTGAATTTTGTTCCTAGTAGAAAAATCTCCTTCATATAATGGAAAGAAGTGTGGCCTAGTCATGTATTAGTTTCTATCCTAGCCTACTTTTATCTATCTGTCTATCTACCATTGGAGGTTGTGGTATTTGAAGTTTTCTTATGAACCTTATTCACCTTGAGTTTTGACATGTACTTACTGCATATTTCATGGCACTTGGATATTGATTTGCCAACATAGTTTCATGATTGATTTACAGCATCATAAGCACAATTTCCAGCATAAGAATAGATAGCATCATAAGCACAAATTCTACAGCTTGTTTCATCATCAGACAACAGTTAAAAAATATGTATTTTGTGGGAAGAAAAGTGCCTGGAAAGGAATCCTATACACATTGGAAGCTAAATGGTAGGTAGAGAAAAGACTTTGAAAAATCTGAGGATAAGCTTCCATGGACTCCAGTAAAATTAGAATTGACTGAATGCATCAGGGGTGGTTCATTTTTTTTAATCTTGATGCCCCTCCACCTAAGCCTCCTGATAAGTGTAGGAGTATTATATCCTCGAATATCACCCGCTGAGACACCCATTCAATGCTTGATTGCTGAAATCTAGGCGAATTTAGACTAAATCTGCATGTACAGAAACATTCCTAGTTTGTGGCGCAATATACACTAGGAAAACATGATTTGCTCTACAAACTGGCTGTGTATGACTGTCTGTGAGAAAAATGAGTTGGAGAGTAACTTTAGTAGATAATCCAAGTGTTGGGGGAAGTTGTTGTAGACCTGATAATTCATGCTATGACCTATACAACCTTCAAAACCTATAGCTTTTATTACTTTTCCCTCCTTTCATTCCATCCTAAAAATTAAGGTTTGGTGTAATAAGGTAATACTTTCATTTCTTAAACCAAGTGCTAAAGTTTTCATAAGTCATCATCTAAAGAGTAAACACCCTTTGATATGCATTTATGTTTCTTCCATTTGTTAAATATGGTTGATAATCTCTATGTTTTCTAGGCCAAACATATTCCCTATGCTTCAATAATCAATATTTCCCTTTGATAAGTAATCAGAATAGTCATCATCAAAAAGCATCAAAATAGAGTGTATTGTCAATAGGGTCATCATATGAAAAAATGCCAAAATTGTTGTCCAACCTGTTGAGAATCAAAATGGACAGTAAGAACTTGTCTTAAAAAAAAATGAAACATTAATTAGAACATCATTTATCGAATCTGTTACAAAATCTCATAACTGTTGATGTTACATGCTCCTCCAAGCTATCACAATTTCATCATAGGCGAATGGTTAAATCATCAGCAATTTGAGCTTTAAATCAGCCAGCGTTTAAGGGTATTTTGGAGTGTCGTATAAATATATTTGCATCTTATTGCTATAGGTAATCCTTGTTGTCCTATTTTCAGGTCTGGAAATGCTTACAAGGACTGCCCTCAAATCTGTGTAAGCAACTTACTACTTAAACCAATAAAAATGGCTCCTAGAGGAGGACTGACTATATGTTGTTATAAAGACCACCTCAGACTATTGTTACAGGGTAGATATAAGTTGTCATGGATAAAAAGAAAGGCTGCCCTACAAAGACCTGAAGTATATGACTTTTGTTTCGATTTGTTGCTGCCCACAAGTCTGGTTGGTATGTGTTGTTGAGGCTATAATCTTTTTGGACTATGAAATACCCCCTCATAACACCTTCAAACTACACAGAATTAGAGAAAGAAGAATGGAAATACTTTTAGAGCCATTAATGCCACCTCAGGAAGAGGAAATACATAAAAGATATACACACATTTCAGTACTCCTTTGGGGATATACACACATTGCTTGTATGTAGATAATGGAAATTTTGGTACAAATACTTATAAAACTAAGTTTGCAAAGAAGGCAAAGTGGCACATGGTTTAGTGTTTAGTTTGTTGCAAATGTGGATTACATTTTCCATTTGTTCAATCTAAAGTGGGTTTGACCTAGCTGTTAATGTGTTGTAACTTGGAATGGATGAAGTGCCCCGGGTAAATTGCAACGATAGTGCTCACGTCAATAATCTGAAATTGGTTTGCAAAAATGGTCAGTGAGTTGTCCTTTGACATTGACAAAGTTGACATTGCAAATATTATGTTAATGATGGAGAGGTACACTTCAAAAACCATTAAGGAATCATATTTAAGGCCAACTTTAGCAATCCAAGTACCTGCAACAAGAAGAAAAAGGTCAACCCACATCCCTCCAAAATAAACACAAAAGGATCGGAAATCATGTTAATACAAATCCATTACAACTATCATCATAATCATAATCATCATCATCATCAGCAACATCAGCCATCTTGGATATAGATGCCTCCATCACATATACTCTATTAGTTTGTCCAACTAATTCTCTCCTAGTTCTAGCTAGCTCTTCTTTCAAAGATCTATTTCCAAGCTTAAGTGGTCTCTTACTATAAATCCCTTGCATTATCATAATTTGAAAATTTTCTTGTAGATGATGATGTTGCTACCCCATATCTTATGTACTTCCTTGTGCTTTCTCTTTCTTTGTTGTTGTATCCTTTTATAGTATTTTCCATCTAATGGCTTCAAATGTTGCTACCTCTGTCTCACTCAAAGTGAGATGAGAAAAATAATTTGTAGGTGGTGTTTCTACTTTACCCTCCTCTTGTTCCATTGATGGGATTTTGGTGGGACTAGGAGAGTCCTCCAGGTTTACTATGGTGGAGGAGATAGGTGTGATCAAATTGGGGTTTTCTTGGGAATCAGTTTTTTCCCTCATAGAGGATTTCCAAATCCTCCCTATAGCTGGGGTTTTCTCTTTAATTTTTAGGGGGCTAATTTCTAGTGTCCTCAATTTGATGAGGGTAGAAGCTACCTCCTTGTATGTGTCCTCCATATTTATATTTTTTTGTTATGGCTTACTTTTGTGGCCCTCTATCTTTCTAGCCTTATTTTTCCTTCTTACATCCCTTTCAAGGCTTGGTTCTTCGGTAGGATATTGGGAAGCTACATAGTTCTACCTAACCATGCTTATAAATTATTTTCATGGTACCCTGACAAATTTTCTCTCCAAGGCTTCACAGAAAAACAATTTTATGAGGTTGTGGTGGGACAAGGCCTCTTCCTTTCCTTTATTAACGTTAATGCTCATTTACTTTAAGGAATATAGAAGAAAGTAAGGAATTCTCAAGTTCTCTTCAAATCTATGATGGAATAGGTGCCTCAACTAGTGACAAAATATGAAGTGGTGTACATATAACATACTCAACATATCCTCACAGGTGATGTATTTGAGGAGGTAATATGACACCTCATCCCATGGATCTAGGAGGATTTCTCTTCTTACCCCATTTTTTTCTCCTCTGGCTCTTCATAGCTAAGGAAGAAGAATTTCTTAGTATTTATGGATGGCATCCTCTCATCCTTGTCCCATGGTAAAACTATGGGAAACCCTCATACTCTATTGATAATAGATTCATTTACTTGTAATTCTAATAGCTTTACTACTATAAAATACTTCTGATCACTAATATTCTGAAATTTGAGGGAAAATTTAAGGGCCACTTTATCATGATACCCCCTAATTTATATCAAAAAATACTAGCCAGTTGGAATATTGAAATATTTGAACCACCTCAAGGTTGTTATATACCCTAGAGGTTCTAGTGGTATACCTTATGTTGAATCCTCCTCCTATGGTTTCTCATATAGGTTTCTTTGTGTAGACTATATGTAGCTTTTCCCAACTAAGAAAACTTAGCAAAATGTGAAGTATAGAATGCCAAAATACCAAGAACCTCTTTGGGTTTCTAAGATGAGAAAAATACCAAAATAAATGATATGGAATGGTTTCACTGCAACATAGGATGGTAAATACCATTCATAGGTTGTACTGGAACAATGATTTTCAGAACAGGGGGATGTGAGTCTAAAGGGTACCAACTTAAGATAAAAAACAAATTATGATTTTGGAGTGCCTGAGATGTTTTTTCTTCTCTACAGAATGGATTTTGCTTTTTACTAAGAATAGAGCCCAAAGTGAGATGTATATGACCTATTATATCCCATTGGAGTCACTCCTATGCAATTTTTTTTTTATGAATGTTGATCAGAATTTGAAGTTGTATTGTCTCATATAGCCTCTTGTAGGTCTGCAAGGTATCATATAGAACTCCAAATGCATTGACAGAGTTTCTTTGGTGACTAGAATTTTGGTTGGAGAGGTGTAAAATAACCTTGCAATTCCTCATGTACCCTTGGAATTATAAAAATTAAAAACTATGAGGTGGTTGGAGGTATCCTATAGCCTCCAGTAGAATGTTGGAACATTACAATTTTCATCGTGAGTCTTATAGCTTCTTGTAGCAGTGTATTAAGTTTCTTTTGTAGATTCCTATAACTACTTGCATAGTCTTTCATTTTTAGTTTTTCAATGTGGATATGAATAGGATATAATGGTAGGGAATGATGTAGAAGATCTGTAATTGTCGTTGAATTGAAATTGTGTGGGTAGTTTAGAAAAATAGAGTGTCATGTATGAAATGTGACCATTGGGTGGATTCTTGTGTTTGCAAAAATTGACAAGGTCGATGAGTGATATTGAAAAACAGTATGAAACATATGAATGGATGTATGATAATGATTACATATAATCCTTTTTATTCTGTATAATATTGGAATCATGCCATCTTGTTAAGGTCCTAACCCGCACATAGGTAGATTAATGTATTCGGATGTAATAAAGGTCAATATTAATAAGACCTTTCAATAAAATAGAATAAGGCGGATGTAAGAAGACCTAATAGAAGCTTCCGCTTCTAGAAGGTTCTTCCT
>ML788767.1:50638-70833 GCA_009831015.1 Picea engelmannii | reverse complement strand
TGAAAATGATCTATATAACTTGTGAAAATTGCATTTCTTGTACAAATTCTTGTAGGTTGCACTTTCTAGACCTTTACCTTGTTGCAAGATGATTGGATGATTATATTAATATTTATTCATTTTACTACTATGTTATGTGCCTTGTAAGTTTTTAGGGACTAGTGGAATCAGTTCCTTGTCTCTTGCACAGTTGGTAATTTGAATCAGAATTATTATACTCAATATATGAAGAATTGGTGTACCTTGTGTAGAATAACCTAGTATGCTTTTTGTAGGGATAGTATGGATGTTTAGAATTGGAAACCTGTCATGGAAGGTTGCATAACATTTTTAATGACCATATGCTACTTGAATGTGCTATTGGTGTTATCAGTTAGTTGTGGAACAAGGACAAAATAATTCTTTGTATTCCTTGTATTGAAGCATTCCAGGCACACTTGTCTAGTCATTTGTTTTTCATCTTCCATATTTATTCATTGCCTCACACATCTTAATTGTTCATTTTTGTCCATATCAATTCGAGAAAAAAACAAACTTCTGGAAATCATCTATGTTTAAGATGTGCCTCATATGTTGACTGTCAACTGTTCTATCTTAGTGGTGTGTAAAATATTTCATTCAACAACTAAATATTCTATTATTTACAAGTATATGCCAATTTCTACTTCCACCAGAAATAACAAGAGTCAAACTGTGAAGTTGTAGCATATGAAAAAACACCTAGTACTATTACAAAATCTAAGAAAAATTCAAATACAATGACAACATGCATGTCAAACCTAAGAAGGCTCCTATCTCCTATCTAATTAAAAGAGGCATGTAATTTAATTACTAGTAAAATACCCAGGTTACTTACTAAAAATGTTGATTTTCATGCAGAACTTTGTCAGCTCCAATGCATCTGACAATCCACAAAATAATGTGAATTAGCCAAAACTATGTGAGATTATAAGATATAATGATATAATGCAATTCAAGCATACTCACCTGTAAATGTGTCATCAACATAACAAGAAGAGCATAAGAGCCAATACCCCCAGAATAAACCTGTCAACCAAATAGAGCATACTCAATTATCATGCTTAAATTTGTTATTCAATCAGTTCTTATCATGATCATAATCACCAAATTTCTTAACTAGAAATACTTGAATGATAACAAACTTAGAAGTAAATGATCATGAAATATGTAGTAGCTTTGATATCTTGGAGTGTCAAATAAATATTTGCTTCTTTTTAGTCCAATACCTCATTAAGCTCCCTTTGTTGTAAGAATATCTTCAATATGAGACATAATGGCTTTAGAGGAGGAAATTTAGCGATCAAATCTTGAAATGAAAAAAAAAATCATTACAAAATCATAGTCACATGAAATCATTGTCAACATAATAATAAAGTATCTATGATCGTCATAACCAGTGGGACATACATTGGTCACTTAAGTTAATAAAGTACATGTTAGTACATTGTACATAGTCTCTATGCCATAAATTAGATCAACTTAAGTCACTTTTTTACTAGGCATTGATTAAGTAGAATATGAAAAGTCACTTTGAGTTGTACTCTCATATAATCTACTTTTCATAAAAGTAATGTATATCATTCATATGATTTCTCTTGTTCATTGTTGTTCCACCTAGGTTTCTGCAATTGTTATATGCATTTACAACATAATATCAAAGCCAAGGAAGCCAAGGTAGACTTTGGCATCTAGAACATATAAGGAGCAGACTCAGAGGAAGCATATAAAACAAGGTAGTGTAGCCAAGGGATTGGTTGGCAAACATACAACAACAAAGGAGGCAAGTAAGACTGGGAGGAAGAGAGTGCACCATAAAGATAACTCAGCGCTTTGTTTTTTCTTAATTTATATAGGTCAGAATAAGTTGAAATTTGAAATTTTTGAAAACTTAAAGGTCTGCCCAAAATATGAATTTATGGATAAAATTTTAATATTATAAAGCCATTAAAAGTGTTTTGGAAGTCATTGTCCACCAACTTCGTATGGTTTCCAAAGTGCAGGTATAGCAGGTGACCACAATTCCCAGGGTCAAGGTACATCGAAAGGCATGCTTCCCAAGGAAATATCATAAGGCACAACAAGAAAAATGGTAATAGTATGCACACATTTTTAGGCCTGCACAAGTGAAAAAGGACACACGTGCTTGGTGTTAGCGACATTTCTTGTCCTAGGAACGAGAGTATTCGGGTCTATAAGATGCACGAGAAGCGCCTGAGGGCAACATGAAAAATCTCATTTTAAGGCTTCCAAGCACGTAAGAGAGCGAAGTTATGTTGTCGACGGTCCAGGTTCATCCATAAGGGAAAATCAACGGTCATCGGGATATCCGGGCTACCAAGTTAACCAATATATAGCATCAAAGAAAGCGCCTATATTTCAAGACTAAATTCGGGTCATCTGATCCAACGACACATAGTGCGAGATCTAGTCGGCATATCGGCATTCGAGAGTTCGAAGGGTGAAAGTCCCTCGTCTTCTCACACCTCGAAACCCCGAACCCCAAAGTGCCGAAAGCGCCCAGAGTTGGGCCTGCAGTATAGCAAAGCACTCTCAGCCATTCATCCAAAGGGGACACCTGGTGCACGATTAGGCTCCTCACCTTTTCTCCCATTGTGATCTCAAGGTGCAAGGAACAACTCCGTCATATTCCGGATGCGCGAGGTGCCGAGAGCGTCCAAGACCCGGGCCCACAACATCACTGAGTAGGTTCAGGACCGTTAGATCTGAGAGGGACGCGTGGCACCCAATTAAGCCATCTCAGTGTTTCACTCATCACAACAATGAATAAGCAAGGATTAGCTCCTTCCATTCGCGAACGCCGAAAGCGCTATGGGAATAGACACAGGGGCACAGCCCGTGGTCACTTGGGAAAGAAAGGAGCTATGCAAAAAGGGGGCCAAAGGCGTCGAGTCTAGTCGCCGAAAGGATCATCGTGATCTCCATGCGCCATCCAATTCGACCTCGATCTTGGTTTTTTCTGCCTGGAGTAAATGAAGATGAGAAGGGGTGGTTGAAACCTCTCCTCAGGCATTAAGTGTGAGGTATGGATAATCTGGCAAGCGGTATGCTCGAGAGGGTCCTGTGTACCCATTTTTCCAAAGAAGCGATGTCGAGTCCTTGACCAGCTGGAGGAGGTCTGCACACGCTAGCTCAGCACTTAATGGCTCAGCTACTCCCCTTGTAGAAGCCATGCGCAGTTAAGGTGGCGTCTGACAAAGAATACCCGCCTGAATTTTCCTGAACGGAGACCAAGCCTTGGATGACTAAGCACGCCGGTGTTAGGCGATTTTCTCTGAGTATATAAACTCAGTCTTTATATTTTGTAATCTATCGATGGTTTAGCGAGGCTCCCAATTGTAAAACTTTAATGAAGCAATGTTATTCTGGTTATGCATGGAATCTTGAGACTTTTTGTCTTATGAATGTCAGTTTCTTTCACGTCTTTGTTTACACTGCGTTAGAACGACTTGAAATTGGAGAATCCAGTCGAGTTGTAATTGTTATAGGATGATGTAGATTGGATCACTGTAACAGTTTCATTGTTTCTAATCAGTCCTTGTGATTTTCTTAGCACTGAATGACTTGGAATTGGAGAATCCAGTCAAGTCCCCCCCTTTCAGTTTCTCGAAGCCCTGAACCAGAGGATCTCTCATTCAGAGTTTTTCTTCTACAAATTACTGAAAGACCTGTTGCCTGAGGTAGCTTGTCCACTCCTCTCACCAAGTCTTCAACCTGTTCATTTTCAAATCAACCCACTGACTGAAGTTAGATCAAGACCTCATTTGCTCCTTACATGCTGGACCTAGTCCCTGAGTTAGAGTGATATCTTCCTGATTCTCTACCCATTTGATCACCCATTAAAAACTATCGTGACATAAAACTGATGGGCGTCGGGCTCTGCTCCTGTAAGCAATCCAGGAGTGACTTCCATCGCCAACATTTTTGGCGCCGTTGCCGGGGACGAAGTTGAAAATTTTCCCCGGATTGAACGACATTGAACCTCTGATTCCGAAGGTGCATCAGGCATCAGAGCCTTTGAAGATTTCTACTGTGCACCTGGAAACTCCATCGTGACGACTCCACTATGGCGAGCTTGTCGTATCAATTGTGGCTTTCAGAGGCAGGCACACGCGGTCCCATCCACAGCTGCCTCTAGCTACACTTGAAGTTGATCCGGAGGTAGTTCTCGGAAAAGGAAAGGCCTCTGAAGGAGAAGTTGTCGCCGCCGAACCAGGTAATCCTCCATCTCCTTCTGTAGGAACTCCATTCTCTCCTCCTCAGTTTCCTAGCAGACCGCTTTCTGAGGTTTCTCGTTTCCTAAATTTTGGGAGTGTTCCTGTTGAGGTTTCCCCCCCCGGTCTGGCATCGGAGGGAGAAATCCTTGTCACTCCCCTCTCCCCTGAAGTTGTACCTTGGCGTAGGCCCAGGATCACAGAAGATTTTCCCACTCCTAGCTTTACCACTCCTCCTCTTGTTACTATTGTCGCTTCTGCACAAAGAGACGCATCCGTCGGCTTAAGCTCGCTAGCCTTCTCCCTAAATCCCCTATTGTTTCCCACTACCCTTAGAAGCTCATCCCCACTATCCCCTTGTCGAGCTCCTTCTCCTCCCAGTTCTCCTCCACATAATATCCCTATGGCAGGAGAAAATCCCCCAATGACCAGAATGGAGGCCATCATAGCTGCTAGGTATGCTCCCCTTGTGTTACCTCAACCTCTCAATGCCCTCCCAGCAGATGGTTACCTCAAATAGCTGCCCAAGTTTATAGGCGAGGGGGACATAACTGCAGAAGAACACTTAGAAGCCTTTTACAGTTTTACAGATGATAATGTTATCATGCATGCAGACGTATGAATGAGGATTTTTGTCCATAGCCTTCACGGCGAGGCTAGAAAATGGTTCAAGGCCCTGCCCCTTGGATCTATTGTTGGGATCGAAGCTTTGGATAGTGTTTTTTTGAGACAGTGGGGAGACAAAAAAGACTTCATGTATTACATGATAGAGTTTGGGTTTTTGAAGAGGAAAGAAGGGGAGTCTGTCTCTGACTTCTCCAAGAGATTCAATAAAATGTACAACAAAATCCCTGCTGAGATAAAACCCTACGAAGCCTCTGCAAAGATCACTTATGCTAGTGCCTTTGACCCCGATTTCTGCCTCTTGTTGAGGGAAAGAAGAGCCACTACTCTGTCCCACATGCAGGATGCAGCCGTGGAGGTAGAATCTAATATATTGGTTGTTGACCGACTCAGGAACACTGCTGGTAGAAACATATCCAGGCAGAAGCCTGAAGCATCCCCATCCAGTCCCTCTCCCCTACCCCTTCATCCAGATGAGACAACTAGAGTACTAAAATCACTTTCTGCCAGAATGGAAAGATGGGAGTTAGAAGGGAAGCCCATGTACAGAAATCCCCAGAATGTTGATGGTAGAGGTTTCAGGAGACCTAATAACAATGGACCACAGGCTTTCCCAAGGGAACCAAAGGGGAAAGACAAGGAAGATCAAAGGATCCAAACCCCTCTCCAAAATAACCTAGTTACTCATGAGGGAGGGGAGGAGATAGACGAGTTTGACCCCGAGATTCACCGTGTTGAAGAAGCTCCTCCTTTTCCCCATTTGACTCAATCTGCATATGAAGAATCCCTGATGAAAATTCAAATTCATGAGTTAGGTAAAGGAGAAAAGGTCGGTCACACCGCTAACAGATACAATCTTAGGTCAAGAAAGAAAGAAGGAGACTTTGACAGCCAAGACCAGCCCCTCATAGCAGAAAGGCCTACTAAGTCTGCAACAACCACTACTAAAGAAAAGAAATCTCAGAATGCTTCGTCGGTAGTCAAGGAACCTGTCTTTGAGGTAAGGGAAGCTCCTAAGCCGATATCCTCCTTTAATTTTGAGCATGAAATTCAAAAGATTAGAATTCTCGTCCCCCTCTCTGAGCTAGTTAAAAATGAAGACTTCAAAAGGTCCCTCTCCAAGCTGCTACAATCTGAGTCCCCCCAGCCTCCCTCCGACTCAGTGAACCTTCAAGATGAGAAACTGGCAGTCATCCTAGGTCCCATGGTAGAAGATAGATATGATCCATCCCCTCCCTTCTACACCTCCCTGAACATACATGATAAATTGTTGCATAATTGCCTCATGGATTCAAGAGCTTCCCACAACCTTATGCCCAAAATTGTCATGGAAGAGCTGGGACTGGAAGTGACAAAGGCCTATCATGATTTGTACTCTTTTGATTCAAGAAGAGTGTAGTGTCTGGGAGTCATCAAAGGCCTGGTGGTTTCTTTGTTTCAGCTACCCATGAAGAGTGTGGTCATGGATATTGTGGTAGCTGATGTTCCCCCCAAGTTTGGCATGTTGTTGTCAAGGTCTTGGATTAAAAGACTTAGAGGAACGTTACAGATGGATCTCACATATGCCACCATTCCGGTCTTTGGAGGGGAACACAGGAGGTTGTACAGAGAAGCCCAACTAGCCTATATTGTTAGTGATGAAGAAAACCCCACTAACCACCCCATCTTTGCACTTGACACTGACTTAGGGTCTAGTTTGTTACAGATCACTGGAACTCCTGAGGTCCCTTTACAGATAAGAAAGCAGCCCATTCTCAATCAGCAGATACCTCCTCCAACCACCTCTGTTTGGAGGATGTTCTTTGACAGAGCTTCCTCCAGTATAGGCGCAGGTGCTGAAGTGATTTTCATATCGCCTTGTCAAGAGACTATATCCCTGTCATACAAGATGGAATTTGAAACTACCAACAATGTGGCGGAATATGAAGCTCTTGTTCTGGGTATGAGGGCTGCAAAAGAAATGGGAATTGAAGAGGCGTCAGTGTTCGGAGATGCAGAATTGATAATCCAACAGGTCAGGAATGTTTATCGGGCCAAGCATCCTCGTCTCAGGAGTTATAGAAACGAGGTATGGGACCTGATTGATAATTTCTTCTCAGCTTTCAACATTACTTTTGTCCCAAGGGAAGAAAATACCTCAGCCGACTCCTTAGCGGTCTCGGCTAGTCTGTTCAGGGTCCCTCTGCTACTGAAGATCCACGGTGAGGTCGAAATAAGATACAGACCATCCATCCCGGACAATGTAAAGCATTGGGAGGTATTTGAGGACGATCTTGAAATCAAAAATTTTCTTCAGTCCGTCGATGATTTTTCGGCATTGCACATTGATCAAGATCCTGAGTCTGAAGGTGATCCTCCCTCTAAGGTATTCTTGATTAAAATCGTTAATCACCAAATTATTCAGCTGCCTAGCAATCACATTCCAAGGGGACTAGTCCCTTTAGAAAGGTTGTTCGACAAGAATGATGTGGCAGTAAAGGGTGGTTTTTCAAATAAAGATGCTGATACAGCCGAATGCAACATCGGCACACCAGAGGAGCCTAAGTTCATCAAATTATCAAGCAACCTGACCAGTGAGCAGAGGACGGAATATACTGAGTTATTAAAGGAATTCGCTGATGTGTTTGCATGGGCCTATGAAGACCTTAAGACTTATGACACATCTGTCATTGAGCACAAGATCCCACTGAAAGAAGAGGCTAAGCCATTCAGGTAGAAGATGAGACAGATAAATCTCTTGTTGCTACCTGTTATGGAGAAAGAAGTGAAGAAATTGCTAGATGCCCAAATCATCGTCCCCTTGAGATATTTCGAATGGGTGGCCAATTTGGTCCTAGTAAGGAAGAAAAGTGGAGAAATCAGATTCTGTGTTGATTTCAGGAACCTGAACATGAGCTCAAGGAAAGACAATTACCCCCTGCCCAATATGGAACAAATATTGCAAAGGGTAACTGGTGCATCCAGGATATCCATGATTGATGGTTTTTCTGGCTATAATCAAATATCAGTCATACCTAAGGACAGAGAAAAAATGGCCTTCACCACTCCTTGGGGCACATTCATGTATGCCAAAATTCCTTTTGGATTGATGAATGCAAGGAAACATTTCAGCGAGCCATGGACATAGCTTTCGTCGGGGAGAAAGATAAGTTTGTGGTAATCTATCTGGATGACATAACAGTCTTCTCCAGGTCTGACAGAGAGCACTGCGGTCATCTGAGAAAAGTTTTTTTGAAGTGTCGGAGGTTTGGCCTATCCTTAAATCCTAGAAAATATTTGTTTGCTATGAAGGAGGGGAAGCTATTAGGCCATATAGTATCAGAAGAAGGAGTGAGGATTGATCCTAGCAGGGTAGAGGCAATTCAAACCCTGTCACTTCCTAGATCCAAGAAGGAAGTTCAGGTCTTTTTAGGGAAGATTAATTTCCTGAGGAGATTTGTCTCAAATTTTGCTGAGTTGGTGAAACATATCACAGCCATGCTCAGGAAGGGAAATGAAGTGAAATGGACTGTTGAACCCAGGGGATATTTTATCCAAATAAAAAGGGCATTGACTGAGGCCCCTGTACTGATCAGTCCAGACTATTCCAAAGAGTTCCTAATTTTCTCTTTTGCTTCTTTCGATACAGTAGCAGCAGTCTTGTTGCAGAAAAATGAGGAGGGGCGAGAACAACCCATTGCCTTCTTCAGCAAGGCATTAAGATATGCGGAGATCAAGTATGAAATCATGGAAAAACAGGCCTATGCCTTAGTAAAAGCTCTCAAAGCTTTCAGAGTCTATGTCCTGCACTCAAAGGTGACCGCATACGTTCCTTCACCCTCTGTGAAGGACATCCTTGTACAACCCGACATAGATGGGAGAAGAGGCAAGTGGATTGCCAGGATCCTAGAGTTTGATCTGGAGATCAAACCCACTAAGTTGATAAAGGGGCAGGGTTTAGCCAAGCTGCTGGTTGAATCCAATTGCAAAGCCTTGGGGATTAGCTTCATCAACGCATGTTCCGAAAATCCGCAAGTTGAGTCGTCCAATAAGAATTCTCAGGGTGCCTTATCACTAGAAGCATGCACCTGGTACAAGGATATCTTTTACTTTTTGCAAGAATTGAAGCCTCTTGATGGAATGGGAAAAAGAAAGGCGAGAGCTTTAAAGCTCAAGGTGGTCAGGTATTGCCTCATTGACCAAGCCTTGTACTGGAAAGACCCTCTAGAGGTATTTTTAAAGTGCCTGGACCCACAGGAAGCCCAGAAGGTTATATCTGATTTCCATAACGGCCTTTGCGGGGGGCATCATTTCTAGAAAACCACAGCTCATAAGATCCTCAGGGCTGGATATTACTGGCCTACTTTATTCGCTGATGTCTGCAGAGAAATCAGAGCTTGCATCAAATGCCAAAAGTTCTCAGGAAAGAAACAGCTCAGATCACTACCATTAAATCCTATAGTAGCTTTGGCACCTTTTCAGCAGTGGGGGTTGGACTTCATTGGAAAAATTCATCCTCCCTCAAGCGGTCAACACAGATGGATCCTGACTGCGACAGACTATTTCACCAAGTGGCTAGAAGCTATCCCTACCAGGAGTACTTCTCACAAAGTAATTATCAACTTCCTAGAGGATATCATAGCCAGATTTGGTTGTCCCAGCAAAATCGTCACCGACAATGCCGCCTCTTTCAGGTCTGAGCCTTTGGTCAAGTTCTGCGAACAGTTTGAGATTTCGTTGATCCACTCTACTCCCTATTATCCTCAAGGAAATGGACTGGCAGAATCTTCCAATAAAAGTTTGATCAAGCTCATTAAAAAATTATTGGAAGACAATAAAAGAGCCTGGGATTCAAAGCTCAAATTTGCTCTGTGGGATGACTGGGTGACAACAAAAAAGTCTCTGGACATCTCACCTTTCCAACTTGTTTACGGAACGGAGGCTATTTTTTCTACCCATCTCGCTTTATCTGTGGCAAAATTTCTCCAAGACCTTGAAGGAGAGTCGAACCATATGATTAGAAGGATTCATCAGATGTTGGAAGTACGGTAGATTAGGGAACAGACCATGAACAGGGCCTACCATCATCAGCAGAAGATCAAGCAAACCTTTGACAGGAAGAGCAAAAAGAAAGTTTTCGAGCTGGGTGATCTGGTGCTCAAATGGGATGCACCCAGGCAGGATAGGGGCAAACACAGTAAGTTTGATGCCCTCTAGTTTGGGCCTCTCAAGATCTCTGAGGTATTTTCAAACAACACTTACAGGTTGCAGGATTTGGAAGGCGAAGAAGTTTTTGATGGCCCAGTAAATGGGCATTTCTTAAAAAAATGGTTTTTGTAAGCCGCAGGCAGCTTCTTTTGTTTTGTAAATATTGTTTTCTGTTTTCTGTTTTCGGCTTAATAAATGACTCCCTAGCCCAACAACAAGGCACTAAATCTGCAAAAAGAGTCCTTAAAGGATCGCAGGGATGACTCTATCCCCCATGGAGCCTAATGTTAGCGAAATTTCTTGTCCTAGGCACGAGAGTATTCGGGTCTACAAGATGCATGAGAAGCGCCCGAGGGCAGCATGAAAAATCTCATTTTAAGGCTTCCAAGCACGTAAGATAGTGAAGTTATGTTGTCGACGGTCTAGGTTCATCCATAAGGGAAGATCAACGGTCATCGGGATATTGGGGCTACCAAGTTAACCGATATATAGTATCAAAGAAAGCGCCTATATTTCAAGACTAAATCTGGGTCGTCCGATCCAACGACACATAGTGCGAGATCTAGTCGGCATATCGGCATTCGGGAGTTCGAAGGGTGAAAGTCCCTCATCTTCTCACACCTTGAAACCCCGAACCCTAGAGTTCTGAAAGCGCCCAGAGTCCGGACTGCAGTATCGCAAAGCAGTCTCATCCATTCATCCAAAGGGGACACCTGGTGTAGAATTAGGCTCCTCGCCTTTTCACCCATCGTGATCTCAAGGCGCAAGGAACAACTCCATCATATTCCTGATGCATGAGGTGTCGGGAGCATCCAGGACCCGGGCCCACAACATCACCGAGTAGGTTCAAGACCGTCAGATCTGAGAGGGATGCGTGGTGCCCAATTAAGCCATCTCGGCGTTTCGCTCATCGCAACAGTGAATAAGCAAGGATTAGCTCCTTCCATTCGTGAACACCAAAAGCGCTTTGGGAATAAACACAGGGGCACAACCCATGGTCACTTGGGAAAGAAAGGAGTTGTGCAAAAAGGGGGCCAAAGGCGTCGAGTCTAGTCGCCGAAAGGATCATCGTGATCTCCATGCGCCATCCAATTCGACCTTGATCCTGGTTTTTTCTGCCTGGAGTAAATGAAGATGAGAAGGGGTGGTTGAAACCTCTCCTCGGGCATTAAGTGTGAGGTATGGATAATCTGGCAAGCGGTCTTCTCGAGAGGGTCCTGTGTACCCATTTTTCCAAAGAAGCCATGTCGAGTCCTCGACCAATAGGAGGAGGTCTGCACATGCTAGCTCGGCACTTAATGGCTCAGCTACTCTCCTTGCAGAAGCCATGCGCAGTTAAGGTGGCATCTGACAAATAATACCCGCCTGAATTTGGTTGAAGGGACACCAAGCCTTGGATGACTGAGCACGCCGGTGTTAGGCGATTTTCTCTGAGTATATAAACTCAGTCTTTATATTTTGTAATCTATCGATGGTTGAGCGAGGCTCCCAATTGTAAAACTTTAATGAAGCAATGTTATTCTAGTTATGCATGGACTCTTGAGACTTCTTGTCTTATGAATGTCAGTTTCTTTCACGTCTTTGTTTACACTGCGTTAGAACGACTCGGAATTGGAGAATCCAGTCGAGTTGTAACTGTTATAGGATGATGTAGATTGGATCACTGTAACAGTTGCATTATTTCTAATTGGTCCTTGTGATTTTCTTAGCGTTGAACGACTTGGAATTAGAGAATCCAGTCAAGTCCCCCCCTTTTAGTTTCTCGAAGCCCTAAACCAGAGGATCTCTCATTCAGATTTTTTCTTCTACAAATTACTGAAAGGCCTGTTGCCTGAGGTAGCTTGTCCACTCTTCTCACCAAGTCTTCAACCTGTTCATTTTCAAATCAACCCACTGACTGAAGTTAGATCAAGACCTCGTTTTCTCCTTACATGTTGGACCTAGTCCCTGAGTTAGAGTGATATCTTCCCGAGTCTCTACCCATTTGATCACCCATTAAAAACTATCGTGACATAAAACTGATGGGCGTCGGGCTCTGCTCCTGCAAGCAATCCAGGAGTGACTTCCGTCACTAACACTTGGAGTAACATGTTGTTGTAGTTTAACTTTACACATACAGTGTTGACCATACAAGTTGCAGGTAGCCTAAAAATAGGTGGAGGTAGACACAGAATGAAGCAGTTTATTTGTGTGGGAAACCTGAAAAACATGTGCAGACAACCTAAAAGCATCGGGCCAGAATTGATCTGGCTTCAGGCAGACAATATTCAATTGAATGGGTGCTTAGAGAAAAGCCACCCCAGGATGGATTTACCTTATGAAAATCCTCTCCTTCAACTGTCGGGGGTTGGCGAACCCCAATAAAAAATCATCCTTACAAAGATTGGTTGAACAGTGCTCACCAGATGTCATTCTACTGCAAGAAACTCTAGGGGACAACTTAGCAGTGTTCAAGATCTTGGAATCCTTACTCCCAGGTTGGATGTTCACAGCGGTATATGCTCGAGGATGCTCGGGGGTTTTGTCCACCCTATTTCGACAATGGGTAACTTTTGGGGGAGAATCAGACCATCATCCGATATTGTTCGAATTTGGGACCTCCTCTAGAAGGCTGACTAGCCCCTTCAAATTCTTCGAGGGATGGCTAACAGATCCAAACTTTTTGGAACTAGTAAAAGACTTATGGGTGAAAATACTAGAACACTCCCAGACCCCAGCAGCTGTGTATTTTGTTGAAAACCTAAAAGGCCTCAAACAAGCAACTAATAAGTGGGCCAAAATAAAATAGCAAAAGGATGAACAAAATCTGCGGGATATTGAATTGAAACTAATAGAACTACAAGATGGGATTGGCCAGGTCTATCATAGCCAGGAAACAAAAGACCTCCTATATGGCTTGGAAAAATGCCACAGGGTCGTCCTGGAAGAAAGAGAAGCACAATGGAGGCTAAAGAGTCGGGCCCTGTGACTAACCTGCGGAGATGAAAACACAAAATACTTCCAGGCCTTTTCCAAAGGCCGCAAGATGGCCAACACCATTTGGATCCTACGGAATTAGAGTGGGGAGGAAATAACAAAGTACAAATAATTAGCCGACTTGGGCATTAATCATTTTAAGACACTTTATAAAGCCTAGGAGGAGTTCTCTATTGCAAAAATTATAAAAGTTTCCTAGATTTTCCCCAGATTTGTTGAAGAGGATGCAACTGGACACATAACGAGCTTGGTTACTGAAAAAGAGCTGATAGAAGTTCTACACACTTTCCAAAAAGGGAAGAGGCCTAGCCTAGATGGGTGGCCAATCGAATTCTACTTTGGATGCTTTGACGTTCTAGGACCTGACCTACTGCGGGTAATCGAAGAATCAAGGGTAAATGGTCATATACACAATCATATAAACGCTACTTTCATAGCACTGATACCTAAGACAGACAACCCGACCTCCTTTGAATATTTTCAGCCTATCTCCCTTTGTAATTGTTTGTACAAGATTATCTCCAAGGTTATCAATAGAAGACTGAAAGTAATCCTTTCAAAACACATCTCGGGGGAACAATTCGGCTTTCTTGAAGGTAGACAAATTAATGATGCAATCGAAGTAGCACAAGAAGGTCTACACAGCATCAAACTAAAGAAGATGAGAGCAGTAGAGATAAAACTAGATCTATCCAAAGCCTTTGATAGGGTGAACTGGTTATACATCAGAATGCTTCTGATACATCTGGGCTTTGGACTGTATTTTGTCAACTAGATAATGGCATGCTTAAACTCGGTCTCCTTTTCCATTTTACTCAATGGTTCAGCCACAGACTTTTTTCAAGCAGAGAGGTGAATTCGACAAGGCTGTCCGCTATCTCCCATACTCTTTCTACTTGTAGCAGAAATCATAAGCCATTTTTTGACTGAGGCAAAGGTGGGAGGACGTTTCTCTGGTATCAAAATCTCAAATGGGATGGCCATTACCCATCTACGCTTTTTGGATGACATACTAATCTTCTTTGATGGCTCGAAGAGGGATGCAAACATATTAACAGAGGGGCTCACACTCTTCAAATTAGAAACGAGTATGATCATTAACGCTCAGAAGTCAAATATACTCTTCTCTCGGATTGAGGATGAGGACATACGACATTATTTAGATATTCTCCCATTCCAAACACAGACTCTGGAAGAAGGCCTCAAATACCTTGGTTTCCACTTAAATTCAAACGATTATAGGAAGAATGACTGGACGTGGCTTCTGGCAAAGCTGTAAAAACAACTAAAAGTTTGGAGCAATAAATGGTTAACAAGGACACAAAGACTGGTATTAATAAAGATGGTTTTGGAAGCAATCCCAGTATACTGGATGTCCCTCTCATGGATCTCAAAAGGAATACTATAAAAAGCAAGAAGAATGTCCTCATATCTATGGAGGGGGGAATTCGAAAACAGAGTGTTTCCCTGGGTACACTGGGAGAGAATTGCGAAACCCAAGACCTTGGGTGGCTGGGGGTTAAAAAACATTTTTCTCTTCTCAAAAGCCTTGGCAACCAAATTAGTTTGGTGACTAATATCAACAACAAGTCTGTGGACCAAAGTGACTCAACAAAAGTATGTGGCACCACTCTCTATTCTAGAATGGATCACGAGCCCTGGATCCAGAACAACAAGGATCTCAGTAATGTGGAAGGCGGTTCAACGGGACTTTGATGTGGTTGGGAACTCACTCACCTGGCAAGTAAGCTCTGGAAACTCACTCAAAATTGGACGAGACCCTTGGGCAGGTTGTTTGAGGGAACACCTTCTCCCAGACGACCTCTGCACAACATTAGAAAGGGGGGGCTATTTCCACCTGGCAGAAATAGCCGACCCCCTCCATACAACTTTGTGGCAACAAGGTTGGAAATCAGGGAGAATTTTGGAACTCAATGAACCTCAAACTATAATTTGGAACCGATATATCCTTGCCCTAAGGAAGGCAAACATACTCTTATCGGAAGGATAGGATGAACTCATTTGGGATGGGAACCCGAGAGGCACATATACTCCCAAAGCAGGCTATGTTCAACTCAGCATAGCACTGACACAACAAGAATAGAAATGTTGGTGGAAGAGACTGTGGAAGCTAAAAATCCTAGCCAAAGGTAAAATCTTGGTATGGTCCATTCTAGAAAACAAAGTTCCCACCTGGGATACCCTACAAAAGAAACAATTCCACAGGCCGAGTTGGTGCTCTCTCTGTCGATTGCAGGAAGAAACAGTAGACCATTTATTTATGCGTTGCCCCTTCTCCATGTTAGTCTGGCTGGAAGCCTCCACCTTAAATCTTGATGTTGGCAGTTGGTAAGGAGCCACCTTTGAAGCAGCTTTAAAGGATTGGATAAAAACGAAAACCCCAAAACACTTAAAATCTCTACCGATACTAGCAGCCTGGGGAATCTGGATTGCCCAAAACAACAGAATTTTTCGGGACGTCCCACAGTCTTCACTAAGGGTGGCCACAATTTCCTTAATCATTTTAGATCATCTAAATTTAGGACAATCCACAGGACATGGCACGAGTCGAGCTCCCCAAAAGGAACATATCGATAAAGAGAAAAGGGTGTATCCACACTTCAAGTCTTCGGGGACTTTTTGATCATCACCAAGTGGGAAACTCAAACACAAATTTGTCACATAACTAGACTCAGACCTTTCCTAATAGACGTACTGAGGACCATTGCTACTTTTGACGCTTTCTCTCTCTCACACACACATTTACAGGGAAGGGAACTCCATGGCTTATCGACTATCCAAAGAAGCATCACAACTAGATTTTGGGAGATGGCATATCACAGAACACACGGAGGATGACAATTTTGATTATCATAGGCCTTTCCAAGAAGAACATCCATGAAGATTCACAACTGAAAGATACCTTTGGACACTTTAACTAGGAACACAATGTGTATAACTGAAAACATTATTTTTTGAAACTCTCACTATTTTTGTATATCTGAACAGATTAGGGTTGGCTGCCCACTCACAGTTTAGTTTTATTTGTAATGAAGAAACACATAAATGTAAGAGACAATATACAGACAATATATATCTTGGATATCCTTATATAAAGTATATATCTACGAATGTAATTTTATATCTTTTTTAATAAAATTACGACTTTTTTCCTTGGAAAAAAAAATCATTCTCATCAACGATAGTTTATCTTAGAAGGAACTCATAATTATAGGAAGAATTACTTCAGGCAGAAATCAATAATTAAACTTCTTCAGACCCTCTAGTCTGTCACTAGTTCCTTGCCTGGAGTTGTTTGTTTGCTTCATAAGTCTCGATATTGATATTGTATTTTTTTTTAAATACTTACAACGCAGTCGTTATCGCGATGTCTTGGAGTGTCACTCCCATAGCAACCACATCGGAGCTGATACCTCTTCACGTCGCTCTTTCCATGTCCCAGACATCTCTCTTGCTACCTCCAAGAGTGTCGCTCCCATAGCAACCACGTCGGAGCTGATACCTCTTCACGACGCTCTTGCCACGTCTCAGACGTCTCTCTTGCCACCTCCAAGAGTGTCACTCCCATAGCAACCACGTCGGAGCTGGTACCTCTTACCGTCGCTCTTGCCACCTCCAAGACGTCGGTCTTGCCACCTCCCAGACATCGCTATTGCCACATCCAAAAGTGTCGCTCCCATAGCAACCACGTCGGAGCTGATACCTCTTCCCAATGGTCTTGCCACCTCAATAACTTCGGTCTTTCCACCTCAATGACGGCGGTCTTGCCACCTCCAAAACTTCACTCTTGCCACCTTCAGGACGTCTCTCTTGCCACCTTTAAAATGTCTCTCTTGCCACCTTCAGGACGTCTCTCTTTCCACCTTCAGGACATCTCTCTTTCCACCTTTAAAACGTCGCTCTTGCCACCTTCAGGACGTCTCTCTTGCCACCTTCAGGACGTCTCTCTTGCCACATCCAAGACGTCGGTCTTGCCACACCCTAGACGTCGGTCTTACGACATCTAAATGGGGGTTGAACAATCAAATTCGGGATAACACGTGTCCACATGAAATGTCGCAATCAAGACGAAATCTATTTCGTCTGAACAACGACGTCCTGTGAAACGACTCTTGAGGGGGTCCGATGTTTTTCATTCTCCTGACAATATAAAGTGGCAATTGTGTCGAGCGTGTCATCAGAATATCACCCAAATGCACTAGTGCCCAAATTTGTAGACTAATCTCTCCATTGTAGTAGTAGAACTCCCAACCCGGTGTTCGCTTTTATTAGTTTAGCATCTTCTCCTCCTGCACTGGCGTGAATGCAACGCCTATGGGGTATCATCATCCCACCTGGGCATGCAAGGTAAACTGAGACAAGAGCAACGCGACAGATTAAATTGTTGTTGTTGTTGAAACCACAGAGGAGTCTATATGTTTATCTCCATGCACTGCAGAGAGCTTATGAGACCATCTATGATCAGCTTTGAGGATGGGGGCACAGAATGCTTGGCTGGAGACAAGGGACTTGGGTCAAGATTACCCAACCGCCTCACACTGACCACCCGCATTCACAATCAGAGCCATCAATCGCCTTCTCATATATCCTTGTTGGTGCAGAGGGGAAGGGACAGTGCAAATAGGATGGTACACTTGGCGGGAGATTTAGTAGAGCACACTGGTATCTAGGGATAGCAGGTATCAGATTTCAATAAACTTTCGACAAACGACTAAACCTAGACAGAACCGCCCCGTAAAAGAACACCTTCGACATAATTAAAAGCAAAATACAAAGAAAATAGTGAACAAAAATATGTGGAATATAGAGTAAATATTCTTTTAATATTGAGAAGACATAAGTGTCATATGAAAGCGGAGAAGACGCTAATGACAAGGATTGAGGCCGACTTTTTGTAGTGTTTTTCTTTAAAGTACGCAGTACAACATCTTGGCCTTTCCATTTTATGTACATGCTTCTCAACTTGTGAGACTCTATGCAATGGACTATTTAGTCCAATTCATGTGGAGCCCACATACAAATGGAGAGTATAGTCTAATGCGTGTGGATCCCACCCACAAGTGGAGCGTACTGTTCAATTTGTGTAGAGCCCACGCATAAAGTAATAAGAAGAGAGCGTCCTATGACAAAATAGGGAAAGCTTTGTTTTATTGATCATGGTAAAGGGTAATTGGAATTAGGGAAAGGGAAAGTAATTGGAATTATCGGCCTCTTTGGATGTCTTCTCTAACAATTCACATTACAAAGCATTTGAATTAATATTTATAAATATATAAATATTTGAAATTAATATTTAAGTGAATATTATGTAACTTAATGATTAAATAAACCTTATATAAGGTAAATTTAGGTCTTGAAAACCTATATTATTGAAAACCTCAAATTTTATATAAAAATATATATTAAAAGCAAAAGACAAAGAAAAATCTTGACGAAAATATGTGGAATATAGAGTGAATATTATTTTGATATTGAAAAGACATGAGTGTCATATGAAAGCGGAGAAGACAAGGATTGATGCCGACTTTTGTAGTTTTTTGCTTTAACGTACGCGCTAGAGCATCTTTTATGTAGACGTAGATGCTTATCAACTTGTAAGGAGCCACGCTAAAGTGAGGAGTACAGTACAATGCGTTTTGTCCAGTCTAATTTATGTGGAGCCCATGCAGAAAGTAATAAGAATTTTCTCATTATAAAAATGGAGCGTGTAGTCCAATTCGTATGGAGCCCACGCACAAGTGGAGCGTACAGTCCAATTTATGTGGAGACAAAGCACAAATTACGGAAGCATTTTTTGGATACTACAGGGAAAGTAATTGGAATTATCGATCATAATCATACTACAGGGAAAGTAATTGGAATTATAGGTTTTATTGGATGTATTACACATAATCAATTTAAAGATTTTATAGTGGTTGTTATGACTAATAACTCAATTAACTTTTTTTTTATAAGAGAAGAAAGTAGTTGTAATGCTTATTTTGGGATATAATATTTGTTATTAGTCTCTGCTATGGGACTATAGCAATGAATTTGCTTTTGATGTAACATTGATGTGATATTAATTTGTCTTGTATCATAAATTTGTGTATGCAATGTAATGTTTAAAATAGGAAAACAAATATATTTTTGGATATAATAAAAATATTTGTGTTTCTCATTTCTAATTGGTTGATAAAATTGAAGTGTTATTGCTCCCTTCATGCCTTTCAATATATAGAATTAATTACATGCATTATTATATTTATATTATATTTATTATTATATTTATTATATTTATATTATGTTTATGAATATTATAGTTTCAT
Organism: Picea engelmannii; assembly: GCA_009831015.1. NCBI lineage: Eukaryota > Viridiplantae > Streptophyta > Pinopsida > Pinales > Pinaceae > Picea > Picea engelmannii. The sequence goes on along the minus strand of ML788767.1, from coordinate 51,464 downwards.
TCAGTTTATGGTTCATTATACATTTTGAATCACAAACAACCCTTAATTATTATCTTTTGATAAAAAAAAAATCATTAATTGTGCATTTAGTTATATTAAGTTTCATTGTTCAACATGTATTTCCCAACTAACTCGGGGGAGCCACTTGCCATGCAACCCTTGTTTAATCTCATTTTTGTCCATTAATTTTATTGTTAAAATATTATAAGTTTATATTAATAAACCTTTACATAAAATAGTTTTGGTAATCTTGTTAAGCTTTAATTGATTTTCTCTTATCAATAATAAACTCAACACTACTAGATTTTAAATTGTAATAATGTTGAATGAGTGTAATTAAAAACATAACTCATCTCAACTTTAATTTTTTTAATGAATGAGATACATACTTCATCTAAATTTAATTTTTTTTTTAAGTTATTCATATCATTTAAATGAAATTAAAAATATATATATTATATTTATAATTAATATTAGCAAATATTTTAAATTGTAATAATGTTGAATGAATGTAATTAAAAACATAACTCATCTCAACTTTAATTTTTTTAGTGGATGAGATGAATGAGATACATAACTCATTTAAATTTAATTTATATATATATATATATATATATATTATATTTATAATTAATATTAGCAAAGATTTTAAATTGTATTAATGTTGAATGAGTATAATTAAAAACATAACTCATGTCATTAATTTTTTTAGTGGATGAGATGAATGAGATACACAACTTATTTAAATTTAATTTATTTAAATTAAAAATGTATATATATTATATTTATAATTAATATAAGCAAAGATTTTAAATTGTAATAATTT
>ML788767.1:8390-26792 GCA_009831015.1 Picea engelmannii | reverse complement strand
TGACATTTTCTGATGAATGGTTGGTATCAAAGGATGTCTAGATCTGATAGTCTCGATTGTAGTCGAATTCATAAGGTCTTCCAACTCCCATTTGGGACCACTCATGCCTATCGACCACTCCCCTAACGACACATATAACTACCAAGGACATGATGGCTATCGAGTTGGCATTCCATGTCACTATGACATCATTTCCCCCCTCCTTATCACTTAACTGAGACCTTTGATGATCTATGGAAGAGGTTATCTATGACCTTTAAATTGATCGTTGATTCTCGTCAATCCTCAAGCCTTTATCTTCATCAACACTTTCCTAGGGACCTTTACCCCCAATTTCAACAATCTTCAGTTTCCCTATGATGAGATTTCTGGCATCAATGACCCATATCCTGTCGGGGTTGTTCTCAACAGATAAACGATCATTATGTATATAGGATTTTTTGTCATTGTTATTGGACTTTACACAAGTCCCAACACTTAATCACTCCCAATCAATATGCCTTCCACAATGAAGGGTTGAGATCCACTCACCCTACCAAATCAACAGCTACAAACTTACCTGACCCAACACAAGGTTTCCATTGGTTGACATCCCGACTTTAGAGCATAGCCAATTTTTGGGTTTCAACATATTTTACCAAGTCTTCAGGGATCGAGAAAATCATTCTGAGACTTTCAACAACCCTTCAACTTTATTGAAAGTGTATTTCTTGCATCTCCTACAAGATTTCGAACTAAGATTTGGGGTTTCTTCGAGATTTGAAATATCCCAATTTACACGTGGACCTCCCCAAACCAAGGGTGTTGTCATATCCCCATGGATGAATATTTTTTCCATGTCCTGCAATTTTTCCTCTAAACTAGCATGGTCCACAAGTACCAAGACCGTCCACACACATTCAAATTCACAATTTAACAGGTTAAACAATGGTAACAACAAGCATATCCCAATTAATCAGAAGTTCCATTTATTGGTTACAAAATTCACATTTCCCATTAAAACATAAAATTACATACATACATCACTCATACACAATTTAAATGAATCAGGTTATACACTTATCTGATCAGGGAAATTTCCAATACCAACTAACTGAGAGAGGACACCTTTCCTCCCAACCTTAGGCCTTATTGTAGATTTCCTTCCTACAGTGCGTCACCCCCGTGTCAAGAAATGATACCACAAGGGGAATGATTCAACTTGTTTCTAAGATTAGGATGATCCAGGAAGGTTAATTTCCTTCCTCCTCTGACCACAACAAAAATTTCCCCCTTCCCACTGAGCTCAGGGTCTTGTTGGCGAGCGAAATCGACCATCCGTCAACTGGAAGAGTGGAACCGGTTCGGGGTTGTCTAATAACCCAATCCATTTGGGGTGAACCACCCTGACAGGTTTAGCGGCTCCGTTAGCCAATCTAAAGGTCCTAAGAAAACAAAAAGGAAAACTACTCTAAACTAACTAATCTAACTAAAACTAACTATTAAACAAACTAAAACAAAATTAACTATTCTATATATACAATCTACTAACTAATACTATACTAACTCTAACTAATTAACTTATCTAACTACTGACAGAAATAAAACTTATTCACAAAATGTACAATATCTACAATTTACATATTTGAATAAAACCTGAAAAAACTCATTAATATTCTGTCCTAAGACAGAAAGAGATATTTTTTGTTGATTTTAGAATTTTATGAACAGAAATAAAACAGAACTAAACTAAACAACTAATACACTAATTCTAACTACAAATCTAACTAAACATATATCTAACTAAACTACTAATATTATACTAACAAATAAACTAACAAATAAATCACAAACTGACCTGGAGAAACGCTCCAGATTTATCCTGTATGTAATGGTTGTCTTAGCTGATCGGAGGGAGGAAACCCACACCAAATTATCCAGAAGCTTGTCGTAAACGATAAGCTGCAGTGCTCTTCAAGTATGATTACAGGACAAACAAGACATAAAAATAACAATAATCTTATAATTCATAAATCTTCACAATTAGATAAACCTGTATGCAAAGACTTATATGAAATGATTCAATTAATGAAAAAGAGAAATATGTGATTCATTAACTGAAACAAAGTAATTGTTGTTCTTTTTAAATAATGAAAGAGATCAGATTATGGATAACACATTAATTAAATCATATCATCCTGCAATAGATTATGATAGCTAAAGTAGTCTATAATCAATTGCAAATTGATAAGCATAAACTTGAAACAAAAGCTTGATATTATGAAAGCGAAAGCTGTAGCAAAACATCAACTCTCGTCTCAGTTTGTATTAGAAATCCATAACCCGGTTCTCCCACAAGTGAGGATGATCCCTATTACACAAAATAATAAGTATTTAAAGACCTTCCACAGGGTAAATCATCCCTGTGGAAGTTATCAAAACTGTTTACATAAAATCTGGGAAGATATCCCAAGTCTGTCTAAACTAGGAACCTAAAATAAAACTAAAACACACAAATATCTCCTGGACTGTCTAGCATGCCCAATGAAATTCGGATGTACATGAAAAGGGTTAAAAATGGACAAGTTAGAAGGATATTTCATTAATCAAATGATAAAAAAAATCTAATTCTATAGACTAGCTACAGAATCTTGCGATTCTGTAGCTGGTCTAAATAAGACACAGAATCAACACTAAAATCAATTCAAATCTTTAAAGAATTAAATTCAATTATTAACAAGTATCTAATGGCTATTTGAAAGACAAACAAATCAATCAAATTGAGATTATTATACTAATTCGAGATCAAAACAAAACTGAAATCAAATGACTACAGATATGCATATACTCTGTTTCGTTTGCTGCCACATAATCGGGTGAACAGAATCAAATCAAACAGTAATGAAATCATTTCATATCAATTTGAAATCGATACAATTAAAACAAATCATAGGCAATTGTTATGCTGCCTCATAAACAGGAAACACGATCGAATCCAAACAAGATCATTTTCAAATCGACATAACTGTATTGACATAACAAATGATTTATGCCATTAGCGGATTAAATCAAAACTGACGCGTAAATGTTCACAAACAAAATCATAATGAGATCAATCGACAGGATCTGTAGGATTAGTTTAATCGTTTGTCATTGCTAATTGGGGCAAACAGACTCGATTGACATTGAACAAAATCGTTCATTTCAAAATGAATTATAACCGGCTTTGACAGAGATAACAAATGTAGACCAATTCGTTTTGCAAATTATAATCAAGCAGAGAAGCATCTATGATACGAATCCAACTCATGAAAATCATCGTACTAACTGAAAATACACAGCAATCCAATCAAGATAAGAATTTATCAAACAGTTGAAATTTAACATGTCGTTGTGAACCAAAGCCATTCCATGATTAGGGCGTAGATATCATTTGCACAGGCTTAAATGAGAACAGAGTCATTCTATCTGAATCGAAAATCGATCAGAGTTGTATTCCCGATTTAGAAGATTATATCAATTCAAACTCACGAAGTCGTTCCAAAATCACAACATACAAACCAAATTAGAGCCGATATAATCTAACCATATCGAAATCATACCAAATCCAAACATGATCGTGCTCTAAATTTAGCATGAAAAACCTCTTATGCAAACAAATCCAATCGAAAGCAAACCACCGATTTCGTTTACTCAATAGACAATGAATCAAATCCGATGAAAACCTATCAAAGGCTAAACTGGGTATGACCAAATCATTTAACCAAATCATGACCATACTCAATTTTAGCAAAATGAAAACAATGTACAAGATGAACAACATTATGTCAGAGCCATTTCAAATGATAGACAGAGCTATTTGAAAACCAAACTCACATCATTATATTAATCCGAGGAATTCACAAATCGAAATTGATACCTGAATTCATACCTTGATGATGATCATATGGCTTGATCATGACATTTTGGAGTTGACAACAGCTGTAGCCGATTCAACATTTCTAGATACGATGGAACCAGTGGTTCTCTGCTTGCTATCAACAACACGAAGCTTGTCCCTTTGGCTAGTCAACACTGCAACTTGGTTTTCCAATGCTTTGAATTTCTATTGAAGTAAGGGAACGTCTATATAGTACCGTTCCAACAACAGATCACATTGGTCACATGACGACTGTCTAGGCTTTGAAAATGCAGGTGAGGGTTTGGTTACATTGCTGAGGGTTTCATTAGGTAGCTTGATCCCTGGGTAACTGGGATTGTTCCTTAGGCAAGGGGGAAGATTGGAAACGAAGTCATAAGGTGGCTCGGGGCCCAGACCCTGTGAGTAAGGGTACTCACTAGCTAGGAAGCGTTCTATGTCAGAGTCTGAATCCTCACTTACGACTATGGGCTTCTGCTCAACACTAGGTTTAGACTTATTCCTAGCCATTCTCGAGATAAGCCGAGCATTCTTTTTTCCTTTGCCATCAACAGTAGGGTTACCTCTAACCTTTTTGCTCACATGATTTTATATAGCCTCAGCCTTCTCAGTTATAACGTCGGGTAATTCAATATCAGGGTCGACCAAGTGTTTAGGAGAGGGTAGTAGGACATGGAAGGGCATGGGTGGCCCGACCTTAGCTTCCTTAATCACAGGCTTGTCAATTTGGACAGGGTGTGTATCATCAAAACCATTTGGAGCGATAAAATCTCGCCAGCTATCACCGTGGAGACTTAAGTGATGAACAATGATAATTCTGATTAGGCCATGGTGGAACAGGCTACTATCGGCCTTTTCCCTTTTAAACCTTTTTGACATTTTGTATAGGCTACGCTGGAAATAGAAAGGCATATTCAATGGATACCCTATAAAATTCATTAAAAAACGAAGATGATAAAGAAAAATGAGTCCATATCGACCCTCACAGGTCACGAATTGTTTGACCACCATCAAAAGATCATGCCATCATGGTTTAAGCATGGAAATCAACATACCTTTGTCACAGGATGTGACCTTTCGCGAGACAAACAGAAGCGGCCATGGCACGCCTTCCACTTTAGAATTTTTGAACCAATGCTGGCCCGTGGACGGTAACCCTGTGGCAAAGCTAATGAACTCCTCATTTATTTCCAACTGAATATCACCCACCTTGGCCCTACAACCATCAAAATTCAAGGCGAACTGTTGTTCAACACATAGATTAAAACCCTCAAATTGTTGTACAAAGGTAAGCCAACCGCTATCCTCCAAGTCTTTCCGGGCATTGTCGAACAGTAGCAAGGCTTGGCTACCATTCAGCTCGATTCGCACTACCGGTGCCATGGATCCGAGCACACGGTAAGTCCAGGGTTTGAATCATAGCACACATAGGAGCAGAGTGCACGAAGGGTTACCCGAGCTAACAGAGGTAAAACTGGGATAAGGGAAGGCATTAATGACATCGTGCGAAGGTGGTGGAGCTTATTTGCTGGCCATGCATAGTAGTTATTTCCAATGGTACAACCACCGGTGCTTATACTTGTTCAACCCTCTATTGTATAGTTTAATAATTATGTCATTTGCCCGACCAATAAAACCAATGGTAAGTGTATTAATCATTTGCGCAAGCAATGGTTGTACCATAGTTTTAAAACCAAACATACAAATTGAAATCAATACCAATGTTTTGACCATGTGACATGCGATTCACACCAAGGGTTTAAACCATAATACCAATGTTTCTTCATATAATCAACATGCCAATAGTTTTAAAAACACGAACATAGGTGTCATATTAAAATATATATATGAAGGATTTAACCATAACACCTATGTATTTTTTATGAAACCACTGGTCAAGTAGATCAAATCAAAGAACATATAAATCCAATACCAATGCATCACAACCTCAATTACTCATGAAACAAAATTACATAATCAAGCAAAGAATGTCCAATGAGTACATATCAAAAAGAGTTTTGCAAACTGCATAGTGATAATTAAAAGGCAAGTGCAATAGGAATATTCGACAAGAATGATAACGACAATTCAATACTGATTCTAATGTGACTTCAAAAAACCAAGTTTTCACACTTACAGTCATGAAAACAAAACGAAAGTAAGTGTGCCAAAGGCGCAAAGAATAAAAGTGTCGTTTATTTGAGAGTTGCGACGAAAAATTAATGTTTGCAAAACATTGGTGTAGGCAGCTTATAGGACAGTAAAAAAAATGTGAATTGGCTGCCAACAATGGCGACACACTGGTAGAAGCAGTTATCTCTGCCAGAAAGGACAAATTCAGATTAGGATAGAAAAGATAATCCTAACTCAAAAACAACAACCAAAAAACTGTATAAACATCATTAAACAACTGTTCCAGCAGTGTTTTAAAAGATGAAAAAAAATAACAGTCTTTAGATCAGCAAGTCACGATATTAAAGATAAAATCTTCAATACTATTGACAGAGCCACTGCTGCCAGCAGGCGTCCATAGCCTCGACAGGGTTTCCATTTAACCCACTTTGACATCTGTATCCTGCCAAGAAGTTCTAGATCAGAATAAAGGACATTAAAGAGGTTTCTTATTTGGAAATTTTTATATACCCGACATTGCTTCGCTTCCAGTGAGCCTGTTCAGTACCCCGACGAAGCTGTCTTGGCTTCATGCATGCATTTACCCGCTGCCAGCAGACTTGTTCAGCATCCCGGCGGGTTTAAAAGTACTTCCCACAGCTCTATTTATAATTTATTTTGTTTTGTTTCTCAAAGATATATAACTGAGCGGGGTGACGCTGAAAATCATGATATTTTAACATATTATTTTTTTTTTTTTTAGACCTCATCAGAATTTTTTTAGGACTGTCCTTTATCAAGATTCGAAGATGTTTCATTTACAAAAACAACTTCCTAAGGTAGGGAGACATATTTTGAGTCATTCCCTTAAGGAATAGGGACAACGTAAAAATATAATAGATGATCATGACAAGCTTTACTCAGAGATTGAAATCAATCAACTTCTTTTAAACAACAGACTTTTTCCAACACAGATATAAATTTCAGAAATATACCATTGATGTTTATACAAATTTTCTTAGCAGTTATTTCAGCGAAGGAATTTTCTGTTGTCTTGGTCTACATAGCTCAGTGTACAGGTATGTGTATTTTCCAAAAACACAAGCTGACAAATTCAAAGGAAAAATCAAAAGCAAAAGGCAAACGAAAAAGCAAACAACAACAAAATATGTACATAATATACAAGGGTTGTTATCAAGCAAAGTATCTTTTCAAGGCTTGGCCATTCACCTGGTAGGTGTCAAGCTGCCCTTCAAGATTCTGCAATCGAAAAGAACTGGGACCCAACTTTTCAACAATCAAAAACAGTCCAAGCCACAAGTTTTGAAATTTGGTGTGCTCTCCCTTTCCCTCATGCGGTTTGTCCCATTTCAGGACGAGATCACCTACCTCAAAATTCCTATCAAAAGCAGAGTTAGCATCGAACCAGATTTTAACCACTTGTTGATGTTGATCTAACTTATGTTTAGCTTAGGCTCTTACCTCTTCTAGCTTCATCAAAGCGTTAATTCGGTTTTCTAGAGGGGGACAATATTCTTCTTGAACTTTCTGTGACAACTGAAGTGAAGGAAGAAGAATGTGAGGTGGCAGAATTGCTTCTCTGCCATAAACGAGAAAAAAGGGGGAGTTACCTACAACAACTTTTGGCGTTACCCTATCATCCCACAACGTGTTCAGCAACACATTGTGCCAATTTTTGTGATTTTCAACCACCGTTCTCTTGATGATTTTAATCAAGTTCTTGTTTGTCGATTCTGCCAATCCGTTGCCCTGGGGGTAATAGCTAGCAGAATACTTCAATTTAATTCCTTTTTCCAAAGCGAACTCGCTCATCTCAAGAGAAGAAAAGTAAGAAGCATTATCGAATACTAAACAGTCAGGGATACCAAAACAAGTGATAATATTCGAATTTAGAAAGGCAATTACCTGATTGGTGTTGACGGTTCTTAACGCGGCAGCTTCAGACCATTGGGTAAAGTAATCTGTGGCTGTCACAATAAACTTGTGATGTTGTGAGGACGGGGGGTTGATTGGACCTATGATATCAAGGCCCCACTGCTAAAAAGGAGAATCTACTGAAACGGGTTGCAAAGGAAAGGCTGGTTTTTGTAACCGCCCTGACGCTTTCTGACAAATGATACATCTACGACACAAGGCATGGGCGTCTCTAAAAAGCATGGGCTAGTAATAACAGGCTCTTAAAACCTTATGGGAAGTGGTGTCACTGCCAAAATGACCACCAGCTTCTCCTGCATGAAACTCTAGCAAGACTTTTTCTGCTTCATCTTTTTCAAGGCAGTGCATCAGTACGTCGTCAAAACTTTGACGAAACAGGATACCATTAATGAGATGAAAGGAGGCGGACTTTAATATCAACGCTCTTCTTTTAGTGGGGTCTAAGTGACGAGGTGCTGACCCATGTTCAAGACAGAATCTAATATCGTCATACCAAGGACTGACAGGGTTTTGTGCGCAACAGATTAGATTTTGATCGTGTTGTCCTAGGTTCGACGTACCGCTTTCTTCTTGCTGTCCTGCTGCTGAATCAGTGACTAAATTGCATAACCCTTGGCCTCTCACTATCTGAGTTGGGGTAATTTCCAAGTCATACTCCTGCATGGAGGTGACCCAGTTGGCCCTCTTTTCACCTAGTTCCTTCTGCACTAACAGATTCCTCACGGATGGGTAGGGGACAATGACTTTTGTCCTTGACTTCAAAAGATAGGACCAGAAGTGCTTAACTGCCTTGAAAACATCACAGGCTTTCCGATCTACCGCTGGGTAATTAATTTCAGCGCCTTTGAAAGCAGAGCTCATAAAGGCAATGGGTACTTCATTGTTCTCAGTATTCTTTTGTGTTAGGACGGCGACATAGGAACGGTCAGAAGCAAAAGTGTAGAGTGTAAAGTCTTGAGAAAAATATGGGCTCATGAGAGACAGAGCGTTTATTATGGCCTTCTTTATTGCATTAAAAGCCTAATTTTCTAGGGGTCCCCAGTGATATTGGGTGTCTTTCTTAATTAGGTTCTGTAAAGGCCTGACCATTTCAGAGAAACTAGGGGCGAATCTCCTCACGAAGTTAATCTGGCCTAAGAAAGACTGCATGGATTTTTTGGATGTAGGAGGGGGAAATTTCGTGATGACTTGAGTCCTATCGGGGTTAATAATCATCCCTTAGCTAGACACAATGAATCCTAAGAGTTTACCCTGTTCTACTGCAAAGATGAACTTTTTAGGATTCAGGAAGATGTTGTATTTACGACATCGCAGTAGAACGGCTCATAAGTGAGCTAGATGATCGTCTTTGTTTTTAGAAAATATGGTCACATCATCCAAGTAAACTACAATGGACTGATTGATTAAGCCTCGAAAAGCGATGCCCATCGCTCTCTAGAAAGTGGTGCCAGCATTAATCAATCCAAAGGGCATTTTACGATAAGTATAAGTGCCCCACGGAGTATGGAAGGTAGTTTTGAGTTGGTCTGGTGGAGACATCAGGACTTGGTTATATCCTGAGAAACCATCTAACAGGGATAGCCTCTCAGAACCAGATACCTGTTGAAGGATCTGTTCCATGGGTGGGACAGGATAGTTGTCTTTATCAGACGCTCTATTAAGGTTTCGGAAATCGACGCAGAGTCGGATTTCCCCACTTTTCTTCCAGACTGGGACAAGGTTAGAAACCCATTGAGTGTGCCTAACAGGAAAAATTATCTTAGCATTTAGGAGCTTATTCAATTTCTTTTGAACGGTCGATTCGAGTTTAGGGTGCATTTTCCTCAGTTTTTGTTGAAAGGGTAAGGTTTGGGGCTTCATAGGAATGACATGTTGTATGATATTAGGGTCGAAAGTTTTAAGGTCATCATACGTCCATGCAAAGACATCTTTAAATTATTTGAATAATTTAATGAATGCAACTTTTTCTTGTTGAGAACACCCCAACCCTAGATTAATGCACTAAGGATTTTCATTAGTTCCTAAGTTTACTTTTTCATAAGATAACGAGGAACTATTGGTTTTACAGTTGACCGTCTTTTTAAAGTTATCCTGAAAATCATAAAACTTCTCTAATCTAACTATAGATTTGGGTATGGAATTTACCATGTCCGATAAAGCTTCAGGAGTTTTCGGATCAGGTATTACCATGAAATCGCGCAAATTGTCGTCGTGTGTATGTTCGTCTATCACCGCGTCTTGAAAGGTTTCTTCCATGTGCAGAAAGTTAATAATCTGCTGGTCGTCGTCAAAGACTCTCCAGTTCGTGATGTTGTCGGGAACAGATGGTCGAAACAACAGCTCGACGAAGAATGCGTCTGGGGACAAGCCTTCTGCAGGAAGAATTTTAGAAGCTAAATTAGCTAATAAATCTGCTTCAACATTATCTAATCTAGGAATGGAATTTATATTGAAGGCAGAAAATTTATTCATTAAATTCAATACCTCGGATTGGTAGCTTTTGAGATGCGGAGACAGACAGTGGATAGAATCTCTTACCTGTCTAGCCACTATTTTAGAGTCGCCAAAGACGGTTAAATTTTGAATGTTCATATCTGAAGCTTTTCTGAGACCTTGCAGTAAAGCCTCATATTCTGCAGTATTATTAGTACATTCAAATTCCAACCTACATGCAATTAATGTCTTGTTACCTGCCGGATCGATAATAACGCAGCCTGTGCCAGCTCCTTCTTTAGACTTAGACCCTTTGAAATAAAGATACCAAATTTGATTTCTATCAGGCACATGAGACCATTGCGTAGAAGCTGTTGGCTGCATATATGCTACAATCTCGAACTGTTGTTCTGGGTTGGTGATAGGTGAAGCCTTGACCATGAAATTGCCGAAGAAGGTGTCCATCCCTTGTACTTCGGGTGAATCAGCAGAAGGTGTAAATGGTTCGTTGGGATCGTTTAAATCTGTAACCATGAACTTAAGGTAGCGTTCACGATTTACCTTGATCTTATTAGGCTTGTCGTTCTCTAGGAGCCATAGGTGAGACCAGTCTGTCGCGAAGTAACCACGTAGCTGCTCCAACCAGTCCCTGCTTAAAAACAGACCATACACTTCTGGAATATCCACAACGATTATATCAATAACCTGATGAACCTTGGGGTTAGACGATAATCTTATAAGTACATTTTTTAGTTCGCCTATAACTTTAACATTGGTCCGATCAATTTGTATGATTTTTAAAGTAGATGGTTCAACTTCAGCATTAATCTTCTCGCAGACAGACCATGGCATCACATTGGATGACGCCCCTGAGTCTACCATACAATTATGCATGTTTCTATTGAAGATTTCGAAAGTTAATAAGAATGGAGGAACAATTTTGCAAGTACTAAGAGTAGTAGCTTGTGGCTTTTTACTCGCAGTTTCTAAAGCTACTTTATCTACGTTATTTACATTATTTACATTACTTACAGGAAGGCTTCCTTTATCTTGAGGATCAGGATTGTTTTTTGTGGCAGTCTTCTGAGGAACTTTGTTTTGCACAACCTTGTTACTACTTGAATTACCATTTTTGCCATTCTCTGAAATATTTTGTAACATTTTTTGTAACAAAAATGGAAATTTCAATAACTCATAAACATAAATGTTAGCTCTCAACTTTTTAAGATCTTCAAATACATCATAATCTAAGTTGGGGTTCACATTACTCTGTTTAGTCTCAGCTGGTTTAGATTTCTTTGGAGGCGAAGTTGTAGTGTTTTCGAAAGAAGGTTTGTTTTTTATCTTACTCCTGGTATTATAAGGATGAACTGTCTCGAAGTTAGCTTGAAAGATGCTATCCGAGAAGTGTCCAAAAATGTTTGGAGAAGACTCTTCTTCTTGAACTGTCTCTTGTTCAACTACCTCCTCAGGGATCTCAGGAGGCATCAAGTTATCTTGGGCTTCTAGAATTGTTTGAAGAGCGCATTGCAAACTTTCTAGATTAAGGCCTTCGGTGGTTGGATTAGGTTGGTTGGTGGGAAAAGGCTTCCGGAACGGGGGTTTGTAAGGTCCTTTGCTCGAGGAAGCTTCTTCGGTCATTCTTTTCAAGTCTATAACTTGATTTGATAGTTTTTGAACAACTTTAGTTAAGTTTTCTAAATCCGAGTTTTCAGGTTGTGTTTTACTTTGAGTGGGTCTGGGGAGGATTTCGATCTTCTTTTTGGAAGAAAAACTAGTCTCTGTTTCATTTCTAGAAGAGTCTTTAAGACTAAGTATGTCTTTTTCAATCTGGCTGGCCTCCTTGAAGGCTTCTAACAATGTGTCTTTCTTAGATCGTTTAACCCAAATAGCTATACTTTGATGCAAAGCTTTAGTGTAGTATGCTATTATAAGACTCTCGGCAGGCATGGAATCCATAGGGATTCGGTTTTTAAGTGTTAAGAATATTTGATTAAAGTCTTTAACTTTTTCTTTTGGGTTCATTCTTAAGCTAGAAAGATCCATGACTAGGACTTCCGGAGGCTTACCGTCTCCGAACTTTTCCAAAAAGCATGACTCAAACTTTTCCCAAGACACGATGGTATGGGGTTGTTGGGAAAAGTATCATGTGGATGCATTGCCCTCGAAAGTATAGGGGAACAACCTACAGACAACGTCTTCATGTTCGACATTGCGGAGTCTTATGGCTAACATAAACTTTTTAATGTGATCTTCAGCGATCTGTTTTGAGTCAGGGTCAAACTTGGGAAGCCATTTCTGCGAGTGTTTAGGTAGAGGATGTTGAGCTCCAGGTACAGCTACGACATCCTGGTCAAGCCAAGGTCTCGCAGGGTTTTTCTGATTTTCCATTAGTGTAGTGGGTGTGGAAGGTTGAGAAGGGGAATCGCCTTCATCAGAGGAATCTCCTCCAGAAGAAGAAGGAGATGATGGAGGTGGTGAAGGAGGTATCCCAGATCCTCCTGCAGCAGGATTTAAGATTGGATCTATGGGATTCAAAGTGAGGTTAGTGTCTCCTAATTGTTCTCTGATATCAGATAAGTCCAAAGGTTGACCCCACGGACGGTTTGGTTGCCTCAGACGAGCTAAGGCACTATGTGTTTTTATAAGAGATTGACAGACAATCTCTTGTATGTCACCACCTGTAGGATTAGGAGTTGCTGGCTCAACTGTGATCTGTGGATCGTCGGTTGAAGTAGTTGTTGTTTGAGGGGGAATATTATCATTTGAATGGCTTCTATTCACAATAGGTGAACGATTAGGTGGAGGAGGAGTCTTGCGACCACCTCGTGCCATTAATTAAATTCAAGCCCTCCTTCTAGCGCCATTTGTTGGCAGGCGAAATCAACCATCCGTCAACTGGAAGAGTGGAACCGGTCCGGGGTTGTCTAATAACCCAAGCCGTTTGGGGTGAACCACCCTAACGGGTTTAGCGGCTCCGTTAGCCGATCTAAAGGTCCTAAGAAAACAAAAAGGAAAACTACTCTAAACTAACTAATCTAACTAAAACTAACTATTAAACAAACTAAAACAAAATTAACTATTCTATATATACGATCTACTAACTAATACTATACTAACTCTAACTAATTAACTTATCTAACTACTAACAGAAATAAAACTTATTCACAAACTGTACAATATCTACAATTTACAGATTTGAATAAAACCTGAAAAAAATCATTAATATTTTGTCCTAAGACAGAAAGAGATATTTTTTGTTGATTTTATAATTTTATGAACAGAAATAAAATAGAACTAAACTAAACAACTAATACACTAATTCTAACTACAAATCTAACTAAACATATATCTAACTAAACTACTAATATTATACTAACAAATAAATCACAAACTGACCTGGAGAAACGCTCCCGATTTATCCTGTATGTAATGGTTGTCTTAGCTGATCGGAGGGAGGAAACCTGCACCGAATTATCCAGGAGCTTGTCATAAACGATAAGCTGCAGTGCTCTTCAAGTATGATTACAGGACAAACAAGACATAAAAATAACAACAATCTTATAATTCATAAATCTTCACAATTAGATAAACATGTATGCAAAGACTTATACAAAATGATTCAATTAATGAAAAAGAGAAATCTGTGATTCATTCACTGAAACAAAGTAATTTTGGTTCTTTTTAAATAATGAAAGAGATCAGATTATGGATAACACATTAATTAAAACATATCATCATGCAATAGATTATGATAGCTAAAGTAGTCTATAATCAACTACAAATTGATAAGCATAAACTTGAAACAAAAGATTGATATTATGAAAGCGAAAGTTGTAGCAAAACATCAACTCTCGTCTCAGTTTGTATTAGAAATCCATAACCCGGTTCTCCCACAAGTGAGGATGATCCTTATTACACAAAATAATAAGTATTTAAAGACCTTCCACAGGGTAAAAACATCCCTGTGGAAGTTATCAAAACTGTTTACATAAAATCTGGGAAGATATCCCAAGTCTGTCTAAACTAGGAGCCTAAAATAAAACTAAAACACACAAATATCTCCTAGACTGTCCAGCATGCCCAATGCAATTCAGATGTACCTGAAAAGGTTTAAAAATGGACAAGTTAGAAGGATATTTCATTAATCAAATGATAAAAAAAATCTAATTCTATAGACTAGCTACAAAATCTTGCGATTCTGTAGCTGGTCTAAATAAGACACAGAATCAGCACTAAAATCAATTCAAATATTTAAAGAATTAAATTCAATTATTAACAAGTATCTAATAGCTATTTGAAAGACAAACGAATCATTCAAATTGAGATTATTATACTAATTCGAGATGAAAACAAAACTGATTTCAAATGACTACATAGATGCATATACTCTGTTTCGTTTGCTGCCACATAATCGGGTGAACAGAATCAAATCAAACAATAATGAAATCGTTTCATATCAATTTGAAATCGATACAATTAAAACAAATCATAGGCAATTGTTATGCTGCCTCATCAATAGGAAACACGATCGAATCCAAACAAGATCGTTTTCAAATCGACATAACTGTATTGACATAACAAACGATCCATGCCATTAGCAGATTAAATCGAAACTGGCGCGTAAATGTTCACAAACAAAATCATAATGAGATCAATCGACAAGATCTGTAGGATTAGTTTAATCATTTGTCATTGCTAATTGGGGCAAACAGACTCGATTGACATTGAACAGAATCGTTCATTTCAAAATGAATTATAACCAGCTTTGACAGAGATAACAAATGTAGACCAGTTCGTTTTGCAAATTATAATCAAGCAGAGCAGAATCTATGATACGAATCCAACTCATGAAAATCATCGTACTAACTGAAAATACACAGCAATCCAATAAAGATAAGAACGAATCGAACAGTTGAAATTTAACATGTCATTGTGAACCAAAGTCGTTCCATGATTAGGGCGTAGATATCATTTGCACAGGCTTAAATGAGAACAGAGTCGTTCTATCTGAATCGAAAATCAATCATTGTTGTATTCCCAATTTAGAAGATTATATCAATTCAAACTCACAAAGTCATTCCAAAATCACAACATACAAACCAAATTAGAGCCGATATAATCTAACCATAACGAAATCATACCAAATCCAAACATGATCGTGCTCTAAATTTAGCATGAAAAACCTCCTATGCAAACAAATCCAATCGAAAGCAAACCACCGATTTCGTTTACTCAATAGACAACGAATCAAATCCGATGAAAACCTATCAAAGGCTAAACTGGGTATGACCGAATAATTTAACCAAATCATGACCATACTCAATTTTAGCAAAACGAAAACAATGTACAAGATGAACAACATTATGTCAGAGCCATTTCAAATGATAGACAGAGATATTTGAAAACCAAATGCACATCATTATATTAATCTAAGGAATTCACAAAACGAAATTGATACCTGAATTCATACCTGGATGACGAGCATACGGCTTGATCATGACATTTTGGAGTTGACAACAACTGTAGCCGATTCAACATTTCTAAATACGATGGAACCAGTGGTTCTCTGCTTGCTGTCAACAGCACAAAGCTTGTCCCTTTGGCTGGTCACCACTGCAACTTGGTTTTCCAACGCTTTGACTTTCGATTGAAGTAAGGGAACGTCTATATAGTATCGTTCCAACCACAGATCACATTGGTCACATGACGACTGTCCGGGCTTTGAAAATGCACGTGAGGGTTTGGTTACATTGCTGAGGGTTTCGTTAGGTAGCTTGATCCCTGGGTAACTGGGATTGTTCCTTAAGCAAGGGGGAAGATTGGAAACGAAGTCATAAGGTGGCTCGGGGCCCAGACCCTGTGAGTAAGGGTACTCACTAGCTAGGAAGCGTTCTATGTCAGAGTCTGAATCCTCACTTAGGACTATGGGCTTCTGCTCAAGACTAGGTTTAGACTTATTCCTAGCCATTCTTGAGATAAGCCGAGCATTCTTTTTTCCTTTGCCATCAACAGTAGGGTTACCTCTAACCTTTTTGCTCACAGGATTTTTTATAGCCTCAGCCTCTCAGTTATAACCTCGGGTAATTTAATATTAGGGTCGACCGAGGGTTTAGGAGAGGGCAGTAGGACATGGAAGGGCACGAGTGGCCCGACCTTAGCTTCCTTAATCATAGGCTTGTCAATCTGGACAGGGTGTGTATCATCAAAACCATTTCGAGCGATAAAAGCTCGCCAGCTATCACCGTGGAGACTTAAGCGATGAACAATGATAAGTATGATTAGGCCATGGTGGAACAGGCTACTATCGTCCTTTTCCCTTTTAAACCTTTTTGACATTTTGTATAGGCTACGCTAGAAATAGAGAGGCATATTCAATGGATACCCTATAAAATTCATTAACAAACGAAGATGATAAAGAAAAACAAGTCCATATTGACCCTCACAGGTCATGAATTTTTTGACCACCATCAAAAGATCATGCCATCGTGGTTTAAGCGTGGAAATTGGCATACCTCTGTCGCAGGATGTGACCTTTCGCGAGATGAACAGAAGTGGCCATGGCACGTCTTCCACTTTAGAATTTTTGAACCAACGCTGGCCCGTGGACGGTAACCCTGTGGCAAAGCTAATGAACTCCTCATTGATTTCCAACTGAATATCACCCACCTTGGCCCTACAGCCATCAAAAGTCAGGGCGAACTGTTGTGCAACACATAGATTAAAACCCTCAAATTGTTGTACAAAGGTAATCCAACCGCTATCCTCCAAGTCTTTCTGGGCATTGTCGAATAGCAGCAAGGCTTGGCTACCATTCGGCTTGATTCGCACTACCGGTGCCATGGAGCCGAGCACACGGTAAGTCGAGGGTTTGGATCATAGCACACACAGGAGTAGAGTGCACGAAGGGTTACCTGAGCTAACATATGTAAAACAAGGATAAGGGAAGGCATTAATGACATCGTGCGAAGGTGGTGGAGCTTATTTGCTGGCCATGCATAATAGTTATTGCCAATGGTACAACCGTCGACGCTTATAGCTGTTCAACCCACTATTGTATAGTTTAATAATTATTTCATTTACCCGACCAATAAAACCAATGGTAAGTGTATTAATCATTTGCGCAAGCAATGGTTGTACCATAGTTTTAAAACCAAACATACAAATTGAAATCAATACCAATGTTTTGACCATGTGACATGCGATTCACACCAAGGGTTTAAACCATAATACCAATGTTTCTTCATATAATCAACATGCCAATAGTTTTGAAAACACGAGCATAGGTGTCATATTAAAAGATATATATGAAGGATTTAACCATAACACCTATGTATTTTTTATGAAACCACTGGTCAAGTAGATCAAATCAAAGAACATATAAATCCAATACCAATGCATCACAACCTCAATTACTCATGAAACGAAATTACATAATCAAGCAAAGAATGTCCAATGAGTACATATCAAAAAGGGTTTTGCAAACTGCATAGTGATAATTAAAAGGCAAGTGCAATAGGCATATTCAACAAGAATGATAACGACAATTCAATACTAGTTCTAATGCGACTTCGAAAAACCAAGTTTTCACGCTTACAGTCGTGAAAACAAAACGAAAGTAAGTGTGCCAAAGGTGCAAAGAATAAAAGTGTCATTTATTTGAGAGTTGCGACAAAAAATTAATGTTTACAAAACATTGGTGTAGGCAGCTTATAGGACAGTAAAAAAAATGTGAATTGGCTGCCAACAGGTCTCTACATGTTTTTCAAGTGGTTTCTCAACTGGGTTTCCTCTGCATGAGGGAGCCCCTTCTCTGCTAAATAGTCCCTCAACAACCTCCCCTTATGAGTGTTGGTTTCGATCTAGTAAGCACCAATATGCAATCCGCTATTTCTCCAGTT
This sequence comes from Picea engelmannii, assembly GCA_009831015.1. Classification (NCBI taxonomy): domain Eukaryota; kingdom Viridiplantae; phylum Streptophyta; class Pinopsida; order Pinales; family Pinaceae; genus Picea; species Picea engelmannii. Next base: position 8,492 of record ML788767.1, on the reverse strand, counting down.
TGGATTCGAGTCTTCTCTGTCTCAAGGTGATTATCATAAATTTGGACTAGCTTCCTATTTTCTTCAAGGAAATATATCCTCTTTCTTCTTTTCTTCAATCTG
>ML788766.1:362266-372290 GCA_009831015.1 Picea engelmannii | reverse complement strand
GTTAAAAACTGCTAAAAATAGTAAATTACCAAAATTGCCAGAAACATGTTTTGGGCCAGTTGGAGAAGGTGGGTGGCCATCGATATCCACCTGGATCAATCCTCCCTCCTTAGGAAGCAATGGTCTCCATTGCGTTGAGTTCCCGGGGGAGAGGGGAAAGCGATTGCTGAATGTGAATCTTGGTGATCTTCTTGCCTTGCTGAAGAAGTGGCGTTGCTTAGATTGTTGGAGGCTGTCACGAACTTGTGGCTGGAAAGATTGGACCTTTTTAACCAATCTAGCTACATGAGATGACTGTGTGAATAAGGAATCTTTGTGCTTTGCTGCAACCTTGTCGACCTGCTTCTTGTGGATAGAAGGTGCTTGGGTCCAGGCTGTAGTGGTTGCAGTATCCTTTTCTTCCCCTTTTGAACAGATTGTGGAGAAGATGAATTTTGTAGTATGAGATACTACCTTGCAACACTGTTTAGGTGGGGCAGTAGTTGGAACTACCTCTGGTATCCTGTAGAGATGACCCCCCAGAGTAATAATGACACTACGGGATCAAGACTCATAGATAGCATGACGTTTCCACATATATGGTTGGCCCAAGAGAACATCAAAGACATCCAGTGGGGCAACATCACATAATACCTCATCCTTGAAGGGTTGGATGCCATATGACAATCGACACTGCTGGCTGACATGAAGATCTCGTCCTTGGCGAAGCCACCCGATGTTGTATGCTTGCGGGTGTGGTGTTGTCGACAATCCCAACTGTTTGACGACCTCTGCTGAGATGAGGTTCTTCTGGCTTCCACTATCAACAATAAAATGTAGTGAGGTCCCCTTCACCCACATCTGTGAATGAAAAAGGTGCTCCCCCTCTTCTGACTCTGTTGGTTCTTCTGGTTGAATTGCTGTGGTCGCGACAATAGCAGTGGGGTCTGCGTCGATGATCTGTCTTTTACCAGTATTTTCAGAATCAGATTCTGAATCAGGATTCGGCTCCTTGTCTTTGATCTCGGCCACTAATTACTGTTTTGAGCGACATTCATCGGTGTTGTGCTAGGGGCTTTTGTGGAAATCGCACCATTTTCCGGTGTCCTTCTTTGTCTTCCTGTGACCCTTCTTTTCCTGTGGCTTGGACTGGTTTTCGAGAGACTGTTTGTTAGGGTTGTCTTTGTCATACTTTGGCTGTTGTGGATTTGCAGAACCGAACTCCCGTTTGTTCTGGTGCTTAAATTTTTTCTCAATTTTAACAGCATATCGATAGGCAGAACCGAGTGATGAAATGTCCAGGAAATCCATTTCAGTTTGGATGTATCTGTGTAGAGCCCCATGGTATTTCAGAACCAAATGTCATTCGGAGTCCTTGATACCTAGCTTGGTGCGCAGGGTATGGAAGCTATTGGTGAACTCCGGAACTTATTGGCCCTTCTCTTGCCGCAGTGTGGTCCATCTCATGTATTGTTCCTCATAGTTGCCAACAGGGTAGTACTATTCCTTTACCGCATCCACAAAAAAATCCCAAGTGGGCTCGACCCCATATATTCTAGATTCCTCTGTGGAACTCTGCTCCTAGTAAGTTTCCCACCAATGTTTGACATGGGGGAGAGCCTTAAGGAGTGCGAAGGTGATCTTTTCTTTGTCTGAAAAATTATGAACAGAGAAATAAACTTCTAGCAGATTTAACCATTTATCTAGGGCATCTGCATCTATTTGAACTTCAAATACGGAAATATCAAAATTAACCTGTACCTTGAAAGGCGAGGTGCCTCCAAAGTGGTCTCTTGATGAAGATGCACCTGATGCTATCGGCAGGCGTTGAAGGATGTGGGAAAAATTCTCCATCATTTCGTCCCTCTGTCACGTGAGAGCTTGCTCAAGCAACATACTGATAGGATCGTCTGCTCTGTCGATTTTATTTTCTTCCACCATTGAGGGTTTCTTGGGTGTGCGAGATCGATTTTCTTCAAGAGAGACAAGCTCGAGACCCAACTTGCTATACTCAGACCTCGTCGGGGACATGCACTAAAAAAATGATCAAGAGCAGCCCGCTCTGATACCACTGATCTGGATTATTTTCGGCACGAAATGAGAGCGGAGATATAATAAGGAAATGCACAGAGATATCATGAATATTCAATAATATAACAGAAATGTATCAGAGATGCAACCATAAACACAGATATACAATAATACACGATTTCTATTAATGAAAGAAATGTACAGAGACTGTAAAAATACATAATGAAAGACTCACTAGAATGGTGGCAGCTTATCTCTGAGAAGAGATGTGATGGCTACTCGCATTCACAAGAAGATGATTATAATGAGGCTCTGAAGGCCTTTTTACAATAAGAAAAATCCAAAACCCTAACCCTAGAAGATGAAAAGCCAAAAGTCATGTGGGCCCCGTTTGGGTAAGTTGGTGCATCAACTTCCCGGGGTCGTAACTTTTGCATACGATCTCCGTTTTAGGCGTATGATAGCTCGTTGGAAATATCTATCCGAGAAATACAACTTTTGGATGGAGCAACATCAATCTACGATCCATGTTGCTCCCCGTTTTCTCAAAAACCATCGTTTAGGGCCTCAAAATGGCCCCGAAAGTTAAAAACTGCTAAAAATAGTAAATTACCAAAATTGCCAGAAACATGTTTTGGGCCAGTTGGAGAAGGTGGGTGGCCATTGATATCCACCTGGATCAATGCAAGACACTTTCCTCGAATTGGACACTACACTCAATGATGAGTCAGTCCAAGGAAAGATCAATAAGCTGATATTGCTTCACACCGTTGGGGTATCCAACAAAAATGCACTCAGTGCTTTGTGGATCAAGTGCCTTTCTCTTTCCAGAGGGAATTCGGGCCCATGCACATGAACCAAAAATGTGAAAGTGGGTCACTTCTAGTTTGAGGCCACTCCAAGCCTCATAGGAGGTCTTATCCTTGATAGATCTATGGTGATCCCTGTTTTGAATGTATGTTTCACAATTAAGTGCTTCGACCCATAGTCTTTGTTGTAGTGACTTTGCATGCAACATGAAATATGCCATCTCCTTTAGAGATCTATTTTTACACTCAACAAATCTATTTTGCTGTGGAGTATAGGGAACTTTGTATTGCAACTTAATCCTGGCCTCATGGAAAAGATTATGGATCTCATGATTTACATACTCTCCCCCATTATCAGTTTGGAGGACTTTGATCTTCTTTCTAGACTATGTCTCAACCAGGGCTTTGAAATCTTTGAGGTGTTGAAAGACCTCATATTTATGCCTGAGAAAGTAGATCCATGTAAAACGTGAGAAATCATTAACAAAAATGAGAACAAACCTCGCTTTTTTGATCGATGGATGGGGAAAAGGACCTATGAGGTCATTATGGATCATATCTAAAGGTTCAGAAGCTCTCTGAGACTTTCCTTTGTCGAATTTTTCTTGAGGGTGTTTTTTGAGAACACATCTGTCACATACTCCCTTGGAGAAATGGATGTCTCGTAGACCATCAACCAATATTTGATTGCTAAGTTGTTGCATGTATCTGAAATTCAAATGTCCAAACCTTTCGTGCCATATCCTACTACTTTCATCAGCATGAGTAAGTAGTAAAGAAGAATTAGGTTCAATGAATTCAGAAAATGTATACAATCTAGACTGATGATTTACCTCACCAGTAGAAACCCTAGAGTTGGTTTGCATGTTTTAGATGTCCACGGAATTTGGTGTTAAGATGAATTTCTTTACAGTGCCGGAATTCGTCATCTGATACATGGAGAGAAGGTTGACAGAAAGTTTGGGAATGTGCAACACATTCTTGAAGCTTCCATTGGTGAGTTCATTCCTTCCTTTTCCGGTGAATTTGACAGAAGAGTTGTGCCCCATCAGGATAGGATGACCTTTGCATGCATCCAATGAAGAATAGACTTCTTCTGAGGCAACCATGTGATGTGATGCTCATGAATCTACAATCCAAGCATCGGGATAGAATTTCCTTTCTTGGAATTCATATCTTCTAGATTCTTCTTCTTTTCACCCTCGGGGATGCGATATCCAAGGTTGTTTTGTTGAATTATTTGAGACATCAGATCTATTTTTTTTTGCATGCATGCAGATTTCGAATGGAATCCTTTGTGACAATCTGTGCATTTCTCCCCTTTTCTTCCCTTTTCCCCTTTGGATTTGGATGCATCGGTGAAGGGTTTTGTGTACCCTTCCTTCTTCATATGTGCATGAGCTTTACGTTTATCTTTATCTTTATATTTCTTATATTTTTGGCTTCCATCATGCATAGTGAGTGCATGCGCCCTTTGGCCTTTGATTGTGCCCATGTTGATGAGCTTGGTTTTCTTTTATGTCAGGGATTCGTTAAAGTCCTCAAGAGAAGGCACCTTCCAGGTGGCTCCAGAGGTAAATCTGAAATTATGGAATGTGGATACGAATATAGAGAATTTAGGACCAATATTAGAGAGAATGGTGAGAACCATTTGTTTCTCCTCCTTTGATTTATCAACCCCGCAAGCTTTGAGTTGCGACAGTAAATCCTTGAATTTTGTAAAGAAATCTTGGATATTATCGAAACTTTTTGGATCCAATGTGAGCAGCTCCACCTCCAGCATGTGTCCCCTCATCTCATCATGTTTTCCAAAGAGCCCTTCCAAGGTGGTCCAGGATTCATTGGGATTCTTACAGGAAGATATGTGAAAAAGGAGATCGGGAGAAATAAGACTGCAAATTGTTCCGAGTGCCTCATCCATGCGATTTAAGTACTTGGATATTTCTATGGTTGATGTCGGTTCTATATCTGTATTCAGGGTTAACCAGTACAACCCTGTGGTTCGGAGATGTATGGCTATTTTCTCCTTCCATACAAAATAGTTGTAAGGTGTAAGAATGAATAATTTATGGAAATCCATCTTTTCGATGTCTTCAATCTTTTGTACCTGCAAACAATTTGGTGTAGCTTTTGATTAGAAGTCCGTCGGCTCTGATGCCATGTAAATGTGTTGAACATTCACATAATAGATCTAGATAAAAAATAATACACACATTTGCAGAGAGAATTTGAGAAAGAAGAAGAAGGAGAGAAAGAATGGAAGAATTCTCATTCACCGTTGTGAATAATGAATCATTTACACATGATATACTCTGTATAACTCAGTGAGTGCACACTGGAGGAGAACCAATGCACCATAGTGGTGGTCTAGAGTGATTTGGACACACACTAATAGTTACGGGAGTGAACTGCCACCTAGTCTATTCTCTCAGGCAGTTATGGGAGTGAACTACCACCTAGTTGAGTTAACTAGTCAACTAGTCTTTAGTTAACTGAATGAATAGAGAGTAGTGAGGAGTTAACTCAGGGAATCAAGGGTAATGCACCAGTCTGGTGATGATACCAAGGCAAGGTCAAATTAGCATGGTGATGATCCCAATGTTGCATGGTGACAAAACCAATACAACATCTAAACTCAACTCAACTAGTCAGACTGATGTGTCAACTGAAAGAGAATATTCTCCAGGTGGAATATTCTCCCCTAAAATATAAGAGACTGGATAATGACTAATTATGACTAATAAACAAGGAAAAACCTTAGTAAAAATAAATCCTAGTGTTATCGGATAAATCAGTATATGCGGACACTAACTGATCTCCCTAGATCCACCTAGATCTAGAACAAAACACACCAGAACATGACGCTTTCCTTAAGTTTTAAATATTGAATTTACTAACTAAAGAGATATAGGTGACATACCATTTAAACGTCGCTTCCTCTCGCTATCTCCATCCTATCTCCCTTCCAACACTCATACAATGATGATCCTGCAAAAGAATGCAACCAACCAAAGTGATAGTAATAGCATAAACTCAATATAAACCTATGTATGTGATCAAGGAATCATACAATAAAACACAACAAGCTTTATAGGAAAGAATCATATTACTATGTCATATTAAATGTGAAAGAGAGATTACAACCATGGCCTTGATGTCGTAAGGTCCCTTCCAACTGTCCTTCGTTCCCCACACATTTTTTGCTCCAAGGATTTTGAGACCATGGATCTAATAGCTACTCACAATCTATATTGACAAAGAAAATCTCAAAGCCACTCTAGCCAAGCTAACAATCCCAATCCAAAAACAACTTAAGCCAAGCTCCAAGCTAAAAGGATAACTTTCTCCATGAGAGATCCTCTCCTTTTATAAGCTGAAGAGGATAAGATGAGGAGGTTAGGATGATCCCAATAAATCATGAAAACGAGTAAGATCCAAACCATTCGGATGCCACCTCACCATGGAAGTTTCTCCTTCTAGAAGATTCGAGAAAATGCTCGTTTTTCCCACGTGTAAGCATTCTCGCACCCTGACTATAGAGCAACCTATGAATAGTTTTCACCCTAAGTGTGGGAAACCTGTGAGAATCAAGAATTCTTGGACCCTAATACATAGGCAGCCTACGAACTTCCCTTTTTATAGGGTTTTTACAAAGGAAAATGCAACTTCTTTTCTCAGAAAAAGTTCTTCTCTCTTCTTTCTTCAGGAACTCAGGCCACTGACCCTTCTGAAGGAAACATATAGGTTTACATAATTAACGATTATAGGGATGAAGAAAGTAATGTGTAACAGAGATCCCCCCAAAGTATGAAGTTAGAACAAAGTGATAGTTGAAATACTTTGTCGAGTGTGTGTAGGGAACAAGGAACAGTCGGTCGGAAACCTGCCAACAAACAAGGAAATATTGTACAATAATATATCATCATTGAGGTAGGCATTCCCATCCTCAAAATACAAATGACTCAAAGCATAAATGCTGACACATGAAGATCCATGTCAAGTAAGACAGGTCATGGCCACCAAACATACACTGTGGATCCATGTCGATATGACTCAAATCTGAACATAGCCACCAAAAATACACTGTGGATCTATGTGTTAAAGACTCAAATTTGAACATAGCCACTAGACATATAATGTGGATCTATGCAACAGTACACTGAATATACTTCAACGCGACCTGGATTTGTCAGAAAATATCTAGGGTCTTCATCTCCGCCACTCTATAGTACGAATCTAACCATGTGAATACATGTGTTGAAGTCGAACATGTTTGAAACCAATTGATTACCGATCATTAGTGTATACTGTTAACAAGTGCAAGGGAAATCACCTTTAATGTCAATGAATCCCAAGGTACACTAGTACAATCCAATGAATGTGAATAAATGAGATGAAGTCGAACACTCAGCAGAATCTCTCGATCAGGAGTCAATAATGAAAACCCACTGTCGAAAGCGAGGAAACCTGCCATTGAGGCATGCAAGTTCCAAGGTACCAATTAGTTTCTAAGTCAAATTCCTGGATAATGAGTTGAAGTCAATAGGAAAATACTCGTCATAGGAGGGCCTTAATGTATCCCATATCAATGACACGAAACGAGTAACAAGATTTGAAGTAGATCAGAGTAACAAGTGATTCATGACTAGCTCAGGGATGGATGATGCAATAGAAGGCTTAAACACTGTAGAAATGGCCGATGAAATAGAAGGATTTTCAGGTTGAACTTCATTTTGAACATATTAACGACACGACAATTGTCTTGGAAACACTGACTAAACAACAGGGATCACAAACCAATATGTAATCTTATAAAGGAGTATGATTAGGAGACAAGGGGATTTTCCAACCTAGACACAAGGTGAGTGAAAGGGTGTCATGTTCAAAAGTGACTCTTCCATGGAATACAGGTTTAGATATATTTCTTTCCCAATTTTTTCCCCCACCATTTCTGGCGAGTACCTCTTTATTTTTACGCAAGCTTGAGGAGGATAACATATGATTGTTGATGTAAGCTCATCCTTCAGACGAGTCCGTCGGAGTATGTTTAACGAACCCTAGGAAGGAGTGGTTCGGTCCCATATGGGCCTTTCGATGTTTGTTTAACGAGTCCAAAGAAATAAAACTCAGGGGTTTTTCATGTTTAGAGAGTCTGAAAAACACTTAAAGAGAACTCTCTCAGTTTCTTTTTCGTAAAGTAGTCCAATGAGACCAAAAAAGAGATAAACTATCACTCAACAGATGTTTTCTTCAAATACTTTAACTAGCGTGAAAAGAACAAGGTCACTCAATAATCTCTTCATGTTTAGAGAGTCTGAAAAGAGCTTAAAGGGAACTCTAGTGGGTTCCTTTTTCGTATAACCTTTACGAGTCCAAAAAAGTGATAAAAGTATACTCGATTGCATTCTCACGTATTTATGAGCACGAGAAAGAACAAAGACTAAGATCGGTAACTTATTCTCATGTATTTCCGAGCATGAGAAAGAATAAAGACTAAGCTTGGGATTGTTTTTATTTTTACGCAAGCTTTAAAACAAAACAAAACTATGCTTGGACCTGGTTTCATTTTTACACAAGCTTGAATCAGAGGAAACTATGCCTAGACTTGGTTTCATTTTTACACAAGATTGAACCAAAGGAAACTATGCTTGAGGTAAGTGGTTTCATTTTTACACAAGCTTGAACCATAGAAAACTATGCTTGAACTTCCCAACGCATAACACATGGATGGTTGGTACTTAGCCCCCAGCTTAAGAAGCTAGCGACTCTACTTCAGCATGAAGTCCAGAGGCTGAAAGTATTTCCCCCCAAGGTTCGTTTCATCCAACGACAAAGGCAGAGGAAATGAAGCTTCAAATACTAGACAAAGGACTTGACTCAAACAAAGAGGGGGAAAACTATTTAATTTTTTAATGAGCTTGACATAGAAACAAGAACTATGCTCATGACCTCTGTTTCATTTTTTAACGAGGTTGCCACAAAGACGAAAAAACTATCCTCGTTACTGGTTTCATTTTTTAATGAGATTGAAATAAGAAAATCATGCTCAAGAACCTCTGTTTAATTTTTTAACGAGGTTGCCTCAAAGACGCATAAACTATCCTCGGAAGTTCTCTTCTTGATCATGGATTCCAAGAGGACAATGCTCCGGAATGACAACAAGTCAAGGGACAAAACTCGGTCATGGATTCCAAGAGGTCTTCATTGGAAGGAAGAAACACAATCTAGAAGGACACCATGTCGAGGGTTGTGACAGGAGTAAAGAGATCATGCTCTAACAACCCTATCGAAGAGATCACCATGTAAACTATTGGATCTAAGTCATCAAAAGTTGAAACCATGGGTGACAACACCACATAATTGACCTGTGGCGGGGGCTATACCGTTTGCATATAAGAACCATTTAGGGAGGCAATCCAGTTAAGGTCAATGAATGAAAGTTGATCAATAGTCACAATTCTTCCATCGTGAGGGAAATATATCACACGAAAAAGAGTGAACACAAGATCTTTCATGGCATAGACATAATCTCACCCAAGGAGTAAAGAAAAATCCAAGGGGTCTTGGACTACCATGATGTCAATAAATATAGTTTTCTCTCCCAAAGTTACAGGAAACTGAGGAAGGCTCCCTAAAGGTTGACTAGTTCTTCTCTTACAAGCTAACAAATTCTGCGTAATCAGCGCAAGTGGAGGATAACCCAAAGCTTTCCAAGCAATAGAGGACAAAATACTATCTGACGAACCTTCATCTATCAATGTCTGAGAAATGTCTAGACCACAAACTTGCACTGTAATATAGAAAGGAATGTGAGAGGGAAGGCAAGGTCCAGTTAGCACACCCCAATCAAAATGGATGGCCTAATAACTTGGAGGGGGTTCCACGAAAGAAGGAGGAATATCCCCTGGCATGGTAGATTTTGTATCAATGAGAAAAACATGGGTAGTATCGGGTTTAATCTCTAGCGGTAGAGTAGGATCGATCAATGGAGAGATTAGATTGGCCACTTGGGTTTCATTCTCCAAGGGGAGAATGGGGTCGACAGGTGGAAACGGATCGACCACTTGGGTGATACTCTCTAACGGGAGAGGGGGATCGACCGAGGATGGGATGGGATTGACCACTTTAGTTTCACTCTCTGAGGGGAGAGTGGGATTGACCGAGGATGGTATCGGATCAACCACTTTGTCAATTGGTTCAACTAA
>ML788766.1:327138-337669 GCA_009831015.1 Picea engelmannii | reverse complement strand
GTAGCATTTTCTTCTTACTTTGAATAGGTTTATATGATTTATTGTTTTTATGATCTTGATTGTTGATAGGTTATTTGAAACATTCTGAGAAGACCTCCTGAATGGAAGCTAGTGTTTTCTTTCCTACAACAACTAAGCTTTTTGAGTGTCTTTATTTTCAATGCATGAGTGTTTACTTGATGATATTGATTGTTGATAGGTTATTTGAAACATTCCGAGAAAACCTCCTGAATGGGAGCTAGTGTTTTCTTTCCTACAACAACTAAGTATTATTAAGTGGAATGCAAGAGTTAGGATTTGATTGAATTTCTTAGATTAGAAGTTAAGTGCCTAATCCTGCATATATAGTGCATGTGCTTCGTAAGCCTATGAACCTAGGATTGACAAATTAAATGGTTGGGCAATTACTACGACGGAATTAAATGACAATATTTTCGCCTAACACCCTTGTTTATCTTTCTTCTTCTTAATCTTTATTTTCTTCTTCTTCTTATTCACTGGGTTACTGGATTCAAAACTTTCACTCGACAAAGAAGATGAAACAGAAGGCGACCTTGCAAGCGAAGAAGGCGAAGAAGACCTTACTGGTGAAGAAGGTGAAGGATCAACATGAGGTTGATGTTCTTGGGGGGAAGTGATTATGACTGAAGCACTTACTGCATTCGGGATTACCTGAGTGGAAAACAACCATACCGATAATCTAATTGTGAGACCTGGAAGGCTCAAAGTAACGATGTGAGGAGGACCAATGTTTCTATAAGAAGGAAAAACAAAAGGTTCCCATGGAAAAGGGGTTCCTTCATTGGTCATTTCGGGAATTGACGCCATTAAAATAGAGATCCAATTTAGAGTCCACTAGGGAAAACAAACAACACACGCTAAAAATCTAGTACGCAAGAAAGAAAACAAAACCTTCTCACAATGAACGCACTAGTTGGTGATGAAATCCAACGTCACGGGAACCAAGTAAGAAGGGGCTGAGATAGAGTGGGTGGAAAAGTCACGTTGACAACCTTCTTAACAGACTTACACCCTGGTGCAAGCTCCCACACATAATCGTGGGTATACCCCCCAAGAAGCTCGAGTGAGTTTGGCCAACGTCGATTCTATGTACCATGAAGACTTGCCCCTCCACAGTCACCTTGTGTAAAGAACCTAAAGAGATAGGCCACTAAGGTTACCAATCACTACAGTGATTCCTGGGGAAATAGTTGACAGTCCGATCCACGCGCAAGGGTAGGGTATCTAGCCCAAAATCAACTCGAATAGCTTCCACTCATCATTGTGGGTATACCTCTCAAGCGACCCCCATAATACGTGCAACCTCTACACCAAGACCAAGAAAACAGGGTGAGTAACTCTGCCAGTCTCAATGCAACCTTGTGATTGGCCCTTGTGTTAGAAGGGCTTCCTAGGATAAAATGTAATAAGTGGATTTAACCACTCCCTAACTCAAGATTCTATGTTTGTTTGCAACTTTGGAAAGTTATCTTTCATACCTATTCCAAATCCCTACAACTAATCTAATGTAGGTTTGCTACCAGAAAATATAAAAAATGTCTAATCAATTTTTATAAGTGCTTTATTTTATGGTTGTTGTTACTCAAGAGGAAAATGGCGTGGACAATATGGTGTTTTGACCGACTCGAAAATTATGCAGAGAAATGAAGATGCAATCTTTTCATTTCGATGAAAGATATACTACAAGAAGGAGAAAACATTTATCATTCTCATATGCACGATGTCCCAAAATTTATTAAAATCATCAATATAAATATTCTCAAGAAATGAGAAAAAGGTACTATACACCAATGGATGATTCATGGTTCAGAAGGAAAGAGAGAAGGCCTATCATGACAAGCACATCAAGAAGAAGCAATTTGAGCAAGTTGATTTGTTACTGGTATATGATAGTAATTTCATGAAGCATCCTGGGAAGTTCAGAACGCATTGGCTCGGGCCATATGAGATCGCTTATGTTACAGAGGGAGGAGTCGTGCAGCTGAAGACTTTGAATGGATAATGGAAGGAAAGATTAGTGAACGAGAGTCGACTGAAGTTGTACTATAACGACCAGCTTCCTTGCAGCTCTCAGTAGAAGCAGGAAGAAAAGGGTCTAGGTACCAGGTGCAGTTGAAACTGGGTACCGGACATAGAAAAGATAGTATGCACAAGGAAGGAAAGGAGGCATAGAGCAAAAAGAAAAGGTTGCACTACGTAGTCTAAAGTTGAAGTAAAATAGAAGGATCAGATCTGAAGTGCCTTGGGATGAGTCACAGGTGAGTGTTGGGGGCCTGTTGGTCCTTGGTTATAGAAGAAAACGAAGATCAAGGAAGAAAAGGTGAAAATCGAATTACGCGGAAGACACAGTGACTGTTACTGGGTCGAAGTGAGCAAAAGAGAAGAAAAGACAGAGCGAAATAAGGAAAAGCAAGTTGTTGGACGAGGAGATCAAGGATGACAGATCAACAAAGAAGAAGGATCATGGACAACTCAACAAGCAAAAAAAGCCACTGTTGGATACTTTGGAGAACTGCGCGAGAAGCAAGGAAAGACAGGCTGGCGAAGCCCAGAAAACATGAGTCAAGTTGACCTAGGGTTTTATACACCTAGGGCTTTGGTATCTAGGGTTTTGACACCTAGGTCTCAGCCTAAGGATGTCGATGAGATATTGTAATGTATAAATAAAGGTCAAGAGGACCTGGGTTGGGTTGTTGTCATTGTTGCTATTGTTCGATCTAGTTGTATTGTTGATGTGAGTGATTATTGTTGTGCAAGAGAGAGAATTGATAAGTGTGAGAGCCTTCTGGTATTGTAAGATATCTAGCTGGGTGCGGATATCAATTCCTATAGCTGGGTTCATATGAAGGGGAGAGGAAGAGAGAAGAAGATGAAGATTTGCTAGCTAAGAGTGCAGACAAGAACTGTATGCTTTATCATTAATATACCATAAGCATAGTTCCATGGACATAGCCCTAGAGAGAGGGTGAACCACATATATCTTGTGTCATGTGTGATTGATGCTCTGTTCTTTGTCATTGATATACTGTTATTGCATTGTTCTGGTAGATCATATCTATAGTTTTGCAGAGTAGATCTAAGTTGATAAGTGATATATGCATGTTGTATTTCCCTGAAATTTATGTCCTGCAACCCCCTCATAGTTTCCTTGGGTGAGACTGCATCTGCCTCGCAAGTGTTGCCAAAGGGGCTAGTAGATAAGGCTTCTTGGTGTGCTCTTGGAGTGAACCCTGGGTCTGACCCCACGCCAACAGGAGCAGTGGCCTGTTTGAAGGAGTCTTGGACTATTGAGGAAAATCAGGGATAAATCCCCCTCATCTCTGGATTTAGTTGGATTTGAATCTGAGGTCAAAGATGGATGTTAGGGAGGATCCACAACTGATGGAGAAATATCCTCGACCTATCCCAAAATTCTATAAGGTGGTTGGGCCTCTCCAAGCCTATATAAGGAGGCCTCTTCATGGTGAAAGGGAGAGACATGGAAGGCATCAAACTTATGATCTCATAAGGAAAATATCAATGAAGCATATTTGGTTTGTGGATCATTTGAGCAAAGTGTTTGGAAAAAGAGAGTTTGGTGAAGCTGCTGCATCTACATCTATGGTTGTAAGTACTTTTCTTTGTTTTCATTAATATATATGTGCTTGGACTATTTCCTTCAAAATTATGTTTATCTACATGAATTTGTCTTTAATAGATAGATCTAGTTTCAAGCTAATCATAGTAGAATAGGAAGCATGTTTTGTCTTTGATTGGATTGCAGGTCTTGTTGAAGATCTTGGAGATCAGAGCTCAACTCGGACTGAGCAAGGACAAACATTGAAAAAGGTACATCCTCTTCCTCCTATCTATACATTAGTTTAGCTAGGTTTAAAGGGATGTCAGTGACCAATGTTAGCACCTTTCTATCCTGGTCTTAGGAGTCTAGAGCCCAAGAGGGGATTCACCTGTCCGCAGGGGGATTTACCTGTAACAAAAAGCTTACTAAAGTTTCCCATTTTATTCTAGTGAAGTCAGCGCACAAGGAAACTGACATTGCTAAGATATACATGTGCGAAGTTGCTAAGTTAAAGGATGTACCTAAGACAATTGTGTCTGATAGAGATTTCAAGTTCACTTCAAACTTTGGAAAGGGATATTCAAAGGATTTGGAACAAATTTGAATTTCAACACAACATATCACCCTGAATCAGATGGTAAAACCGAAAGGGTAAATCAGGTGATTGAAGATATGCTCAGGATGTATGTGATGGATAATCCATCAAAATGGGAATACTACCTTCATTTGGTAGAGTTTTCTTACAACAATTGGTATTATGCATCTTTAAACATGATCCCATTTGAAGCACTTTATGGTAGAAATTGAAACATGCCAGTGAGTTGGGACAACCCAGCAGACCGCGCACTAGTTGGGACAGATCTACTACGGGAAATGGAGGAGCAAATGGTAAAGATAAGGAAAAATATAAAGTATGCCCAAGACAAGAAGAAAATTTGCACAGATAAAGGAAGAACCCACAGGGAATTTGGAGTCGATGAACACATGTTTCTGAAAGTGAAGGCTAGGAACAGTTCCCTGAAGTTGGGAAAGTGCTCTAAGTTGGTAGTGTGCTATTGTGGACCAATTGAAATCATTGAAAGGATTGGTCATGTTTCCTATATGCTTGCATTTCCTGCATCCTTGTGTATTCATAATGTATTCCATGTGTCATTACTTAAGAAGTATGTACCTTATGCTAATCATATTATTGATTGGAATGTGATTTGGGTGGATCCAGAAGGCGGATTTCAAGTGCGACCAATTTGCATATTGGATCGAAAAACCAAGCATCTCTGAAAATGAGCCATGGAGATGGTAAAGGTCCAATAGACATGGCACGGTCATGAGGATGTAACTTGGGAGCACGAGGATGCTATGGGATCAGAGTATCCTTATCTTTTTGAAGATTTTTCAAATTTTGTATGTACATATGTATATGATGCACTATGGACAGTGCATAAATAAGGGGGAGGGGATTGTAATGTTTTCGATACGAGACCCTTTGTAATTGTACATATAGGCTAGTGAGATGTTGATACTAATTTTTTTATGTAATGTATATATAGGTTGGTGAGCCATTGACACCTTGTTTTGGTGTTGTGCAGATCTAAGTAAGTGCGTGGATAATTGTTATAAAGACATAGTGCACACGTTTTGTGTGTTGCACACATTTCACCGTGTTGCACGCACTTTGATAAGTGCGCAGTAATGACCTGACAGTGCACATTTATAACTTATATATATGTGTACATGACTGATTATGTATTGAGGCCAAAGGGACTATGTGATTATGAGGCTGGTGAGCCTAGACGTAAATAGGACAACACACCTATCCATGTAAATATAATCATGATTATTAATATAATATTGCGTCAATATGCGCATATTGACTCAAACGAAAAGAGATGGGGGATTTACTCCACCGAAAAAGGGAAAAGTGAGCTATTCGTAAGTCTTGGGGAATATTTTAGTACTATTTTTGGTAAAGTGTATGTGTATATGTTTTTATCCTAAGTTCCCAAGGGTAGGGAATGGGTCACCAAGTGGATTAAAGCTAGTTTTGAGGGTGACAAGTGTCAAGTGGAAGGCATGCAATATATATTTCTAGCCTTAGTACATTTTGGGGAAAATTATCCATTATTCAAGGGATTATTCAAGGGATTCATGTGGCAAGATGTTGTGAGCAAAAGGGGGTCGAACTGTATGGAAAATATGATTATTAACTTATCTACACAGAGAATCTTGTAAGGTTAATACACTAGTCTAGTAATGATACCAAGGCAAGGCCGAATTATCATGGTGATGATCCCAATTTCGCATGGTGACAAAACCAATGCAACATCTAAACTCAACTCAACTAGTCAAACTGAAGTGTCAACTGAAAGTGAATAATATCCAGGTGGAATATTCTCCCCTAAAATATAGGAGACTGGATAATGACTAATTATGACTAATAAACAAGGAAAAACCTTAGGAAAAAGAAATCCTAGGAGTGTGTTAAGTAACTCCAACACCCCCCTAAACATCACTATGGTGAATATAAAGAATGGGTCCCGACAACGAGGCCATGTTAGGTACCCAAATACAAATGATACACTAAAATAAAGTGAGTAAAGAGGGAAAACCTCATGGGAAACCCCCCCCCCTCAAGGTAAAATGTATGTAAAAATAAGAACTACAATTTCTAGGCAACTGTGTCCTTCACTCCAAGACAACTTCACAGAGAATAGAACTTCTGCTCAGTGGAGGTCTTGGTGAAGATTTCTACCATCTGTTCTACTGAAGGACAAAACTATAAGTCGATGATCCCCTCGTGTACTAAGTCCCAGATGTAGTGCATGTGGATCTCGATGTGCTTCGTCCTCTACCTCTGAACTGGATCTCTGCAGAACTTCAGAGTGCTCTGGTTGTCACACCAGATGATGATCAACCGATGAAACTGAATGCCTAATTCAGTGAGAAAATGTTGTATCCACATAGCCTGAATAGTTATGTTAACCACCCATCTATACTCTACCTCAACTGAAGGTATAGAAATGGAATCTTTCTTCTTTCTCGACCAACAGATAGGCCCAAAACCAAGACTGAGTGAGTAACCAGATGCAGACTTGCAATCAGTGCTATCGCCATCCTAGTCAAAATCAGTAAAACTAATGAGATCTAATGTAGAGTCTATTCCATAATGAATCCCAAAGGTGATGATGCCCTGTACGTATTGAATGATACACTTTGAATCCTTCCAATGTGGCTCATGCGGCTCCTGCATGAACCTAGAGACTGCGCCAACTGCATATGCAAGGTTTGGTCTTGAGTGTGTGAGATACAACAAGCTCCCCTCTAGCTATCTGTACAGTGTGTTTTCAACTAGTGGAGTCTCCCCGCCATCCTCAATTTTGACTCCTGATAGGAAAGGAGTTGGAGCAGACTTGTAGTCTGTCATGTGAAATCTCTCAAGGAGATCTTGTGCATACTTTTCCTGAGATAGTTTGATGCCTGATGTATCCTAACCGATCTCGAGTCCAAGGAAGAAGTGTAGTGGACCCATGTCCTTCATCAAAAGCCTGTCATGTAGAATCCTCTTAACTATAGAAATCGCTGAAGTTGAGCAACCGTTGATCAACAAATCATCAACATACAAAAATAAGAGAAGAAGTGAATCAACCATCCTGAGCATGTAGACATTCAAGTCTTATTTACAACGTACAAAGTTCTATGAAAACAGGTAGGAGTCCATCTTGGAATACCATGCCCTCAAATCCTGCTTGAGGCCATAAAGTGAATTCTTCAGTCGACAGACCAAACATGAATCCTACATAAATCCCTGGGGCTGCTCCATATAGATCTCTTCAGAGAGATCACCATGAAGAAATGCATTCTTCATGTCCATCTGATGAAATTCCCATCCCTTGGATTCTAGAATGGCAAGTTCCAATTGTATGGAATCCATCTTTGCTACTGGAGCAAAGGTCTAATCATAGTCAATACCATGAACCTGCTGAAAGCCTTTGGTGACAAACCTGGCTTTGTATTTGCTAATCTGTCCATTTGTTGTGCTCTTGGTCCTGTAGACCCATCTACATTTGACACGTTTCCTCCCAGAAGGAAGGGGAAACAGATCCCAAGTCTAGTTCTCGAGGAGGGATTTGTACTCCTCCTGCATGGCGGATTCCCAAACTAGATTTCCAACAGCCTCGCCATAATACTATGGATCTGAAGACTGAACCAAGAAAAGATGCCTGGAGGGAAATGGTTTAGTGGCAGTGAGTGCAATAGGAGTATCCTCGAAATCATATCGAGTCCTCTTAGTATCGGTTGGATCACCAATGAGATCCCCTGTATCATCAAGAGTAGTGTGTGCCCACTTTGGCCTCTTCTCTGGCTCTACAACTGCATTTGGATGCTCTGACTCTACATCTGAATGTACCAACTCTGAATCTGAATCATCTAAGTCCTCTAAATCAGAACTCTTGTTTGAATAAGAGTCGGCATGTGCATTCTCATCATCCCGGACAGGTGGAAGAATAAAGTTGTCTGCATGCAGTTGTTGAGGTCCATGCGAGATACTTTCCTCGAATTGGAGACTACACTCAATGATGAGTCGGTACGAGGAAAGATCAATAAGCCAATATCCCTTCACACCATCAGGGTATCCAACAAAAATGCACTCAGTGCTCTGTGGATCAAGTGCCTTCCTCTTTTCAGAGGGAATTCGAGCCCATGCACATGAACCAAAAATGCAAAAGTGGGTCACTTCTAGTTTGAGGCCACTCCAAGCCTCATAGGGGGTCTTATCCTTGATAGATCTATGGTGATACCTGTTTTGAATGTATGTTTCACAATTAAGTGCTTCGGCCCATATTCTCTGTGGTAGTGACTTTGCATGCAACATGAAATATCCCATCTCCGGGCGCTTTCCTAGGGGGGTCCCAGGAGGGGGGGCAGGTATGTCCCCCCCTGGTTACGCGCAGCGTTCGGGGCAGTGCCCCAAAATGTTTTTTGGGCGATTTTTTTCTATTTTTAGCATATTTGTAAATTAATCCCAGATTAAGGGATTAGGGTTTTGGTATCTACAAAATACCTAAAAACATTGTATATATTGTATGGCAAATGGTGAAATTCGATATAATGAAAATAAGAAAGGTTTTCCCGGTTGAGGGTTTCCGGTATAAAATCTCTGTGTACTCTGTGTATGAGCCGTTGATTAATTTCTGTATTGCTTAAGAATCTATATGCATTGCTTTACTTCACAGGTTTAAAACTTACATGTGGTATCAGAGCTCATTTTTGGCTTCAGAGGGATGCCTTTGTTGCTGAGGGTTTGGCTCGGTCTTGATAGATCAAGTTTATCTTGGGTCTGTGATAAACCTGGGTTTAGTGGGAGCTTTTGCAGTGGAGATTTGAGTAAAGAAAGAGGAATGGCAAGCTCATCTAGAATCGAGATAGAGAAGTTCAACGGTAAAAAATTTGAGCTATGGAAGCTCAAGATGGAGGACCTTCTTGTAGACAAAGAACAATGGATCACTGTGGATCCTGGTACACAGGCTACTGGTACACCGTCTACAAGCACACAGGCTACTGGTACACAACCTACCAGTACACAAACTACTAGCACACTAGCTACTGGTATGTCAAAGGAAGATTGGGACAAGTTGGATAGAAGAGCAAGGAGTACTATTCAACTCTGCCTAGCAGATTCACTGTTGTTGAATGTCTCAGGAGAATCTACAGCCAAGGAACTATGGGATAAGTTAGGGAATTTGTATCAATCAAAGTCCCTGGTAAACAAGTTGTTTCTTCGAAAGAAGCTCTATCATCTTAGGATGGAAGATGGAGATTCTATGACAGAACATCTAAATGCCTTTAATACTCTGGTAAGTCAACTTGGATCTGTTAATATTACGATTGCAGAAGAAGATAAGTGTATTACTTTGTTATTTTGTTTGCCAGATTCTTCGGATAATTTGGTTGTAGCAATAGGTAGTACCACTCAATCTACATTGAACTATGAGGATGTAGTTGCATCCTTGTTATCTGAAGAGATGAGGCGAAAAAGCATGGATGGTCACAGCACAGATGCTTTATTTGTAAGAGGGTGTACCCAAGACATGAACCCCGGTAAGCCTTCGAGATGGAGATCTAAATCTATATGTATATCTAAGTCTCTAGGAAAATATTTGAGGAAATGATGGAAGTGTGGTAAAACAGGGCATTATAAGAAAGATTGCAAGTCTAAGAAGGTTGAAAAACCAAAGGGATCTAATAGTACCTCTTCCATGGAGGCGAACACCTCCATTGAAGAAGGAGGTAATGTTTACCTAGCATCTACAAGTACACATGCAGACCATGATGTATGGTTGATCGACTCAGGTGCATCATACCATATGAATCATCACAGGGAGTGGTTCTCTGAATATGAAAAATATGATGGTGGTGATGTATTCCTAGGAGATGACTCGACAACAAAAATCTTGGGACGTGGAAGGGTTAAGTTTCTGCTAAACGATGGAAGGATTAGAACTCTTCCTGGGGTTTTACACATTCCAAAACTAGCCAGGAGCCTAATATTTGTAAGCAAGTTGAGTGATGTAGAAGTGAAAACTGTATTTGAAAAGAACACTTGCAAGATGGCACGAGGAGCAATGGTGTTGATGAGGGGAGTTCGTTGTGGAAATCTGTACAAGTTGTTGGGAAGCAATTATACTAATGGGTGTAACAGTTCTGTTGTCCTTGAGCAGAAAAATGAAGGAGACAAGACCAATACTATCCCAGAAAAGAAGACCATGCTGTGGCATCAAAGACTTGGACATATTGGAGAAAAGGGCCTTCAAACACTACACGGTAAAGGTATGATTGAAGGTATGTCTAATTTCACTTTGGATTTTGATTTCTGTGAAAATTGCATATATGGTAAACAAAATCGAGTAAGATTCCCATCTGGTGCTACAAGAGCAAAGGGGATCTTAGAGTTGA
>ML788766.1:281859-293748 GCA_009831015.1 Picea engelmannii | reverse complement strand
CAGTTGTTTATGAGCTTAAACAATTTTATACCTTTTAAGAATTATTAATCTTCCTTCAAGTGATCATCAACAACATGCAGCATATGTACAGTAAAAGTAAAATCCATCAGTCACACATAAAATACACACAGAGACAAATTTTCATGAGGAAACCCATAAAGGGAGAAAACCTCTTCTTCTTCGAAATGATAGGCAGTCTTTTGCAGTTCTGTACATCATTCATAATTGAGCACCAACTCAATGTGAGGCTGCTACCTCTATTTTACAAGATGCAACTTGTTTGAGAGCACCAACTCTCTAGTTTCTCTAGCACCCACTAGAAGGAAGCACCAACTCCCTGAATATTCCAGCACCAACTTCCAGTTACACAAGATCCAACCTGCATAACAGAGAACACTTGTTCTCCCTAGCACCACCCTGCCACCCTTGTTTCTCTGGCTACAACTAGATGGAAGCTACAACTTCCTGTGTTCAAGCTCTCACTTGAACCTCTGAGGACAATAGTCCTCCCGAGCACCTCCCTACCACCCTTGTTTATGAAATAATGAATACACAGACAATTACCCGGATAAATCAATTCTTACCTTCCTTTCTCTGTTCTATAAGTCTTATCTTCCACAAACTGTTCTGCAAATCTTCTCTTCCTCTGTCTGTTCAACAGGTCTGCTCTGCATAAACTCGTACTCTCATTCTTCTCTTCTTCAACTCGTTCTGTTATTCTGCTCTGCGTTTTCTCTTGCTCTACTATTCTACTCTGCGTTCCATTTCACTCTTCACATATGCTTCCTTTCCTACCACGCATCCTCTTCTGTATTCTTTCTTACTGTTTCATTCCTTTTCTTTGCAGAAAAACAACACCGACACAGTCTATTTCATCTTATTTTATACACACGAACATGACGGTTCAACTTCCCATCTCTGTCGGCAAGAACAATGAAAACTATCCCTGTAACTGAAACGTTAACACTTTTACAATCATGAATCCGTTTCACTTAACATATTCGTAAAAGAGGAGTTAACTGCAAGAATGAATGGTAACCCTCCGATCACAATCAAGGTTTATCCGCACCGTGGGATAATCTTTATTGTTCTTGCCTTTTAAATCGGGTTTCGGCATTTGGCATTTCTTTGCCCAAGTGTCTCGACACTTTCACATCGCGATCTCCGAAACTCTAAAATGGAGCTTATTTGGACTGACACCTTCTCTTCCTGTAATAAAGAGCTGTGACCAAGGCTTTAGGTAAAAAGTGCTTTCACGATTTCGCATATCGCGAATTCGTAATTCCTTATGTTGAATGTTCCTGTCATCTCCAAATCCCAATCTACAAAATTTTGATAAGAGGTTAAATCAACGGTCCAGATCACTTCTTATCCAACAGCTGTGATCAAATCACGAAATCGCATATCGCTATTTCGGAGTTCTTGATGTCAAGAGATTTTGGCATTTCAATATCCCGATCCCCAATACTCCGATACTTCATGTAGAGAATCAACAGTCCATATCACTTCTTGGTAATCTAACAGTCCTGATCTTCTCACAATCTCGCATCTCACGATTCCTGTGATGGAGGTTCTCGTCACTCCAAGTTGCGATAGGCGAGGCTCCGAGACGGAGCTTTATGGTGCTCTAATCTTTTTCCACGCGTCCTCTTGATCCAATGGTCCTTGATTAAATCACGATATTGCATCTCGCCTTTCCTTTGAATTTCCGGTCAGTGAGATGACGATCTCTCGCCATGTGTGATCCCCCACGTAGATCCAATGGTCCTCCTGTGATCCAAATCCGATGGCTGTCCTTCTCTCGCTACCTCGCGACCTCGCGACTTTGAACACCCAATACTTGGGCCTTTATCTTGCAAACCCCCGAGTTAGCGATATCTCTCCGATCTCTGCCATGCATCCTTCCCAGATGGACGGTCCCGATTATGTCGGGATATAGAGTCTTTCAATGTCCCGGTTCTCATGACCTTGAGAACTCCGATCTCCCAATGGCTTATCTTCCTTGCAGCTTATGCAGATCTGACGGCTGTCGGCTTTTCGGGAAATTTGAATGGGATCCAATGGTCACTGGATCTCTATCTTCCTTCTTTTCTGCAAACTCTTGTATCTTAAGCTTTGTTGCGTGCATTTTCCTCAATGATGTTCCTCCGGAGCTTTCACGTCCGAATCCCCAAGGGATTTTATCCTTCTTATCCTGCAATCTCCACTGTAGTACTTGCCATCAATGACAAGCATATGCGACTTGTTAAACCTTTTCCAACATAACTGAGCAGCTCAAGAAAGAGCTACAGCAGCTCCAAAAGAAAACAGTAGCAGGGAAGACTTTGGCTGAGGTGAAAGAGAATATATGGACAGACATCACAAAGTCCATAAATGAGATATGTCCCATGATCCAAATTATGTTTGAACTAAATAAGTTGGTCTAGAGGAGCAAACAGGCCATTGAGAAGATCAGAGTAGAATTGGGAGATAGACCAACTCAGGCAAATGATATCATCAAATTCCTCAATTCTAAGACCAGAGAAGAGCTAGAAGAGCTGAAGATAGAAGACAAAACAGAGACCATCCTTGAGGTCAAAAGGGTTTTGACCAAGAGAGTATTAATGTTGCAGCTCGAAGAAAAGGTTCAGGTCATGGACCAGGGGGTACAAAGGTTCTTCAATAAGATCGAGGCTCTCCAGAAAAAGGGTCTCCTTGGTTTGAAGGTCATTAATGATAAACTAATGACACTCCCAGATTACAAAAAGAGATTGGCTGAAGTGTCTAAGGAAAGTTCAAAGTTTGCTAGCATACAAGGGAGCATCACTGGCAAAGCATTCCCGGATGCCCTTCAGTTGGACATCAGTATCCAACACGAGATTCGATACATATTCCTCACTAAGCCCACATTCACTAAGTATACGGAAATGGACGAAGTGTATCGAAGATTGCTCAAATTCATTGTGCCTAGTCATCTTAGATGGGAGGAACTCTGCGATCTGATTGATTAGAAGATGAGCTATCCAGGTCCAGTCACCTGTCCAGTCAGATGAGGTCATGCAAGGGCTTCATCAACGGTCTACCCAAAAATCCGCGTGCAGTTGCACCAAGTCATCAAGCAGTTTGATTTGTTAAATTAGTTAGGCTAAAAATAGAATTAGCACGTCCTGATCAGTTACGACAGGAACGGTTGTAATTTGAATTATAAATACTTCACCTTTCGAAGTATTGAGGGTTGTTGATCTTCACACCCTGACCCTATCAGATTGTAACATTTTTGAAGAGATCCACCATTAATAAAAAGGAGGCACTTTTACAGGATTCTTGCGTGTGTTGACTGGTGATGTTTATTCTCTAAGTTGAATGTTATTCTTTCTTTGTGATCATATTGTTTTCTGAAACTAATCTTTAAGAGTAACGAATGTTGCAGGATTTATCTTGGATACCCTGTTTCTGAATCGAAATATTTTAGTGTTTATCTTCTGGTGTTTTCAATTAAGAAATTCTTAACTGCTTCTTAGTTGAATTTATCTTTCTCATCTTTTCATCTGTTCATCATTTAAGCTGCTAAAAGATCCAGTGAGTATATTATCTCACCCTATGGAAGTTTTCTTTCTACGTTTCTGGTGGTATTTCATATCTATTTAAACACAAACCCCATAGCCCAATGGATGTGTAGACTGTTTCAACCAATTCAAAAACACTTTGACAACAAAACCTACCTATTTCTTTACCTAGCCTAGTATCTTAAATAGGAAACTAACGCAGAGAAGGTCCCACCTTTCACCCCGCAGGGTCTCCTCACCGACCCCCTGCTCATAGGATAGATTTCAAATCCTCTCTTCGGCCCGAAGAAATCCAAGGTTCTTCTATTTCCCTATCGGGAAATCTACGCCCACGGTTCTCTTCAGCTCGATCCTCCCTTCTCTACTTTCGGAGGATCATAACTCACGGCTTTGCAAGTTCGGTATTGATCAATGAGCTCTCAGATCCCCGAGACCCAATGTGTCAGTCAACTCCCTAACTTTTTCCCCTGTCGAGACTCCTGCTCTATCGCGGCCTCGTGCTACTTGCAACCTCGCCACCTCGTCGCCTCGCCGATTGATCCGTTGAGTTTTCACCCTCCTATTCCACGAATCCCCGAGGCTCGAGAATTCAACAGAATGTTGGCTCCTGTCCCCAGGCAGCGCGTGTCCGTCCTTCGACCATGCAGATCCCATCTTATGCGTTGCCACGCATCTGCACGAACCTTGGCCCTCGACACTTCGCAACTCGCAAATTCTAACACCAATGCTTTGGAGCTTCTCGTGGCGAGATCCCGAGGTCTTTGTGCCACCTGTATTCCATTTCGCCGCTTTGTTATGGCCACTTGTCCTCCAATGGTCGAAATCTTTCTCCTCGCGACCTTGCAATCCCCGTGACCAAACTCTCGAGCCTTTTCTCCTAAGGCTCCGATGCACGATCCCAGGTGCAGATCCAACGGTCTTCCCTGATCCAGATCCAGCGGCTATCTCCTTCTCGCCCCTCACGTCTTCGAGACTTGGGACACCCAACGTTTGGGCCTTCAACCTACGAACCCCCGAGTTTGTGAGATCTCTCGATCTCTACCAAGCGTCCTCTCAAATGGACAATCCATATCTCCTTGCTACTTCGCCGCCTCGCGTCCTCGCGCCTCACGAATTTTAACACCAACCACTTGGATGTTCACCCTGTGAACTTCTGAGTTCGCGATATCCTTAGATCTTCGACACGCGTCCTCTTCGATGGACCGTCCCGATCCTTTCACTCCCTCGCCGCTTCGCGTCCTTGCACCTTGCAACCTTGAACACCCAATACTTGGATCTTCACTCTACGATCTCCCAAGCTCATGAAATCTCCGATATCTGACACCTGACCTCCTCAGATGGACGGCTCCAAATCTCTCTCTCCTTCGCCGCTGGTGACTTAGAGCACCCACCACTTGGACTTTCAACCTGTGAACTTTCGAGTTCGCGAGATCACCGATCTCTGCCACCTGTCCTCCTCATATGGACGGCTCTGATCTTCTCGCCACTTTGTCATTTCGCGACCTCGCGCCTAGCGACCCTTGACACCAAATTCTCAACCCTTTCACCTACGAGCTCCCAAGATGCAAGGTGCCACCTATCCGCTTTCCGATTCCTATGGCCCCACACCGTTCTCGAGTGTCGATGTCCCGAGATGACGTCAGCTAGGCCCCACAACACGGAGCTCTCACCTCCTCGCCACTCGTGATTTAAATGCCTTCCTCTTCCAACCTCCAGTGCCCGAGGTCCTGATGTGGGAAATCTCGTGACATGCGTCCGCTCCCAAATGAATGGCCCAGATCTGTTCTCCTTGTGCGCTCCTCCTCCTAAGGATAAATTGTGTGCAACTTCTCCCGACCCGACGGCTTACGGGATTTCCAAGTGAGATCCGATGGCTGTCGGTCTCCTCCTTCTATAGGCTTCCCCCGAGCTCCTCCTGGACGTAAACTCCTCAACGGTTCAGATTTCCTTTGTCGCCGATTTGATGGTTGACACTGCTTCCTCCAAAGCTTCTGCACTTTCTTCCCGACCTTGGAAGAATTTCAATTTCTCCAAGACCTCGTCCTTGGTTTCTTTCCTCTGTGGACTCCTTAGTCTCTGAGTTCGCCTGTGCACATAAAAGCACTATCCTTCCTAAGCTTGTTTTTCTTGAACCCTTAAAGGATTCCAACATCTGCGCTCCTGCAGAGTCTTCTTATGCACACATCGTGCTATCCCTTCTGAGCTTTCACAAACACTCAGACCCCCTGAGGGATTTTATCCTTCTTCTCCTTCAGATGGAGAATGAAATGCCTTCTTGTCTCTCTGTTGCTCAGGTCTCTTCTTGAGTACTTCTGGGTATTCAGCAACCCAATGGAGGTCCTTCAGTGGACTCTCCCTACACATCCAAAACTCAAAGAGTTCTTTCCTCTTCTATGCTTTCCTGCACACTTCCTCGACGCCCTTCTGACGGAGTCTCTTCTCCTATGCACCACTATACACATGCTCAATGCCCTCCTAGAAGAGCTTCTCAGAATCCTCAGTGATTCTGGTCTTTTGAACTCACAGTAGAGTTTGTTCCTCTGTGCACTCCTTGCACACACACTCAATGCCCACCTGAAAGAGCTTCTCAGAACTCTTCAGAGCTTCTGACTTCTAACTTCAAACTCTCAACAAAGTTCTTCCTTCAGCACCTCATGCTTACGCTCAATGCCCACCTGACAGAGCTCCATAGAACTTACAACAAAGTTCTGTCTGCAACTGTGTTTCAGCTACACAGCCTTGCCTCCCAAGTATTTAGCAACCTTGAGGTCTTCCTCCTGAGTTGATGACTTCAGTCTTGTGCCTCAGCACGTCTTTGTCTGACTCCTCAAAGTTCAGAAGTGCATCCTCAGTGCACCAGCTCTCAGAACCCTCGGCGTTTTGTCACACCCTCCTGGTATGAAGCCTCAAAGACCTCTAACCTGAATCAAAAGAACTCTTGCAGAATGCATTGACACACATACATTCACAACATAAAAGGAACACACACAGACACCCATATAACAGAGAATGACATGCAGGAAAAACTGCTACTAATTATATTAACAATGGCAAATGCCTCTATTTTACAATGGTGTTCCTCGAGCTCTCTCTGGCTCACTCATACAACCATTCTATCTCTCATCTCCTCCAAAATGAGATCTAGAAATATCTTTTACCTGAGGTGCTCATCGAGCGCTTCCCTCCAGGTTCACCTACTCTAATAAATTACATTCAATGGTTGTGTAGTCCAGCGCCTGGATCTAGATCTCAGCCGATCTTGCATTAAAGCCGATCTTATCTAACGCCTGCACAAAGGCATGGCTTCCATGGCTCACCAACCTAAGGCATTTAATTACATTCATCTCAAATTTAAATGAGGACTGCGCCTCTCTTTTAGCATGCGATTTGAATTCGTTGGCGTGGCTGGCTGACATGGAGAGATGCTCCTCCATCAAACTCCTCTGCTGCAAAATCATGAGCTCCTGCTCATGCGCTTCCCCTCTAAGGGGTTGTAAATTCTCCTAGATCCCAAATAAGTCTTTGGAGCTTTTCATCTGCTCCATTCTGCTGTTGCTGCTATTGCTTCTGCATTGTTGCTGTTGTTGTTGCTTTTCTGCTCAGCCTCTCCTCGCTGGCAGTTTTTGCTGACCCTACCATTAGCCTTCTAATCTCCTCTATCACTTCATCCAACTGCTCCAGTGGTTGGTCCTGTTGTTGCAGTCTCCTCAGCTGCAAATTTTTTTGGCACATGGGCAGATTGCTATGATATCCCATGCCATCTTCTCCTTCATCTTCATCTTCATTTGTGGCCTCAAGTTGCCACTCTACTGCAGACTTCAACTCTGTAGTGTCTTCCTGACTGACCTGCTGCTCAGTCATTCTCTTCTCTGACAACTCAAATTCTTCCAGTTCTCTTGCTGGCCCTGGATTGTTCATCCAATCCTCCAACATTTCCAGCTCCATCTCCCATGGAGTGATAATTCTATCTGCTCGCTCCTCGGCTTATTTTGCTGCTAGCTTCAGCGCTATAGCTTCTTTATTTTCAGCTCCCTGGATGAATATGTTGAGACATTCCTCAGAATGCTCGCCTTCTCCTTCTGCTTCTACTTCTTCTTCTACTGTCAGTTCCAATGCTACAACGCTCTCAGCTTCCTGGCTGAAAGAAATGAGCCATTCCTCAGAATGCTCGTTCTTCCTTTCATTCGCTTGGGCAGTCTTAACCATCTGCTCCAATTTTTGTTTGATAGTCACGGCTGACTGTTCTTCTGATGTTTCTTCACCTGCAATACAAATTTCTACCTCCTCCTGGGCACATGGTAGGGATACTCCAATTCCCCCAATAATCAGAATATCATTCTAATCTTCCTCCTTTGTCAGCTGCACCTGCTGATCCAAGTTCATCTCTGAATTCATGAGACCCTTAGACATTCTCATCTACTCTGTCAGCCCCTCTGGCTGATCCAAATTCATCTGCTCATCCCTGCCAACCTGGCAATATGGGATGTCTTTGCTGCCCTCCTGGCAGACTATGAGATCAACCGATCCCATCTTCATCAACACTCCTTGCTGAATTGAACTCTCCTCCGAGTCCATGAGGCTTTCAGACAGTCTCAAATGTTCATCTCTACCCACATGGCAGTCCAAGATGCTTCCACTGCCTTCCTGGCAGTCTTCGAGATCCCTCAGCGATCTCTCATCATTTCCCTCCTGGCAAATTGAAATTCCCTGGCTGTCCTCCTGACAGTCCATGAGATCTTTAGCTAATCTCAACTCATTTCCCTCCTGGCAAACCGAAATTTCCTCTTCTCTACCTTCCTGGTAGTGCTTGAGATCCTTGGCTGATCCCAATTCATCCTCTTCATCATCCCAATCATCGATACCTTTTCCAGTCTCTGGCCAACATACCTCAACCATCTTTTCCTCTGTGCCCTTGAGGTCTTCAGCATAACTCAACCATCTCTTTAACAGCCTGTGCTGTCTCATGACCATCAACTCCCTGACTGGCCATCTTGCTTTTGCCTTCTTCATGGGCAACTCGCGCATCCGTCTCCTCCTCCTATCCTACCGCATCTACAGTTTGAACTCCTCTATGTCTGCTTTTAATTCATAGAGTTCTCTATCCATTTCTGCTTCCTCTACAAGCTTTTCTGCCTTGCTTTTCTTCTTTCTATGGCCTTCAGTAGCCATCTTGTTGTCCCTGTCTGCCTCTCTAGCAAACCTGTTGCTGTCACTCCTGCAATCCTGAGTGCTCAGCTTCATCCTCCTACATTCTCCCTGACTGTCTTCTCAACTGTTGCCTACCTGCAAACAATCGTTACAGAGTCCTCAGTAACTCTGTCTTCTTCCTGCTCCTATGTTCTCCTCCTTGCCTGAAATATACAGATGAAGTTCTCGCTCTGATACCACTTGATGCAAAGAAGGTCCCACCTTTCACTCCGCAGGGTCTCCTCACCGACCCCCTGCTCACAGGATCGATTTCAAATCCTCTCTTCGGCCCGAAGAACTCCAAGGTTCTTCTATTTCCCTATCGGGAAATCTGTTCCCACAGTTCTCTTTGGCTCGATCCTCCCTTCTCTACTTTCGGAGGATCGAAACTCGCGGCTTCGCAAGTTCGCTATTGATCAATGAGCTCTCAGATCCCTGAGACCCGATGTGTCAGTCAACTCACTGACTTTTTCTCCTGTCGGGACTCCTGCTCTATCGCTGCCTCATGCTACTTGCAACCTCGCCACCTCGCCGCCTCACCGGTTGATCCATCGAGTTTTCGCCCTCCTATTCCACGAATCCCCGAGGCCCGAGAATTCAACGGAATGCTGGCTCCTATCCCCAGGCAACACATGTCCATCATTCGACCATGTGGGTCCCACCTTATGCGTTGCCATGCGTCTGCACGAACCTTGGCCCTCGGCACTTCGCAACTCGTGAATTCTAACACCAATGCTTTGGAGCTTCTCGCGGTGAGATCCTGAGGTCTTTGTGCCACCTGTATTCCATTTCACCGCTTTGTTATGGCCACCTGTCCTCCAACGGTCAGAATCTCGCTCCTCGCGACCTTGCAATCCCCGTGACCAAACTCTTGGGCCTTTTCTCCCGAGGCTCCGATGCACGATCCCACGTGCGGATCCAACGGTCTTCCCCGATCTATATCCAGTGGCTATCTCCTTCTCGCCCCTCGCGTCTTCGCGACTTGGGACACCCAACGTTTGGGCCTTCAACCTGTGAACCCCCGAGTTCGTGAGATCTTTCGATCTCTGTTGTTGTAACAGATATTAAAATCGACTCTGCTGCCCAAGATTCGAAAGGCTATCAAGGAGGCCATGACTGCTGAGATACATAAGATTATATGAGGCATCGAGTATCGCCACAGAAACATGGTTGTTCATCATGATCTTAAGCCAGAAAACTTATTTCTAGATTCCAAATGGAATGTTAAGATTGCAGACTTTGGCCTTAGTAATGTTATTGCGTGATGGACATTTTCTTAAAACAAGCTGTGGTAGCCCAAATTATGCTACCCCTGAGGTAATCTCAGGTAAATTGTATGCAGGGATGGAGGTAGAGGTTTGGGGTTGTGGAGTTATGTTGTATGCACTTCTTTGTAGAAGTTTGCCATTTGATGATGAAAACATTCCAAATCTCTTCAAGAAAATAAAGGGTTGGAATATACACACTTCCAAATCGTTTGTCATCTGGATCAAGGGAATTGATCCCAAGGATGCTTGTTGTCGATCCCATGAAAAGGATGACCATTCCAGAGATTCGTCAGCATCCCTGGTTTTAAGAGAAGCTTCCACGCTATTTGGCGGTTCCCCCCACCTGATACAATTCAACAAGCGAAAAAGGCATGGGAACACTCTATTGATGAAGAAATTCTTCTTCAAGAGGCGATTTTTGACA
Source organism: Picea engelmannii (assembly GCA_009831015.1). Taxonomy (NCBI): domain Eukaryota; kingdom Viridiplantae; phylum Streptophyta; class Pinopsida; order Pinales; family Pinaceae; genus Picea; species Picea engelmannii. The sequence goes on along the minus strand of ML788766.1, from coordinate 283,324 downwards.
GGAACCAGTTGGTAGAATCCCTTAGAAGCAGAATACAGAAAAGGCTACAGAAAGTTTACGGGCAAAAAAGGCTGAATTATATCTTCTCCACAGCATGTTCAGAGACAGCCCTAAGAGCTGTTAGGTTTCAGTTAGAACGGATGGAGTACGTGAAGGTCTCCAGTCGAAAGAAAATTAACATTTATGTGGCGGAACTCGAAGATCTAGGGTGGCCTCAGCGATTTAATGTATCGGTTCGCTGTGATAGCAATGAGGGCTTGTTGCAAAACAGTCAAATCAAACGCGTTTCTGGTGCCAAAGATTATTTTCGGGTGCTAAATGTGGATCGGGCAGCATCGGATCAGGAACTTGAGAAAGACTACCGGAGGTGTTTGATCCAGATTCAGTTTGATCATCATGGAGTTGAAAATGCCATTAGGGTTGCTGAAGAAGCGTATGTGAATCTACTAGATCCTGCAAGACGAGATCGATACCCCCGGAAATCTATGGAAGCAAGCGGATCTGTCACATGTTCCCAAACCCTAATATTTTAACGACGGAGAGGTACATATGGTAGCGAAGACGAAAACATTCCTCGGAGGCAGATGGATGGCAGCAGATGAAACAATACAATCCCTATGGAGCTGGCTTTGAAGATTACAAATAAAATCAGAAAAAATGAGAGGTTTTCAGTTTACATCGTGATACCACTGTGGCCTGAAGGTGTCCCTACCATTTCATCAGTGCATCAAATACTTTTCTGGCAGTCACAAACAATGCAAACGATGTATAAGGTTATTGCGAAGGCCCTTCAAGATGCAATCTTGTCAAAATCATACCATCCACAAGATTATTTGAATTTTTATTGCCTTGGTAATCGGGAAACAAATGATGAGAATGAAGCAATGAGTGGTCATATAGAGAGCGATATGCAGGACCATGTTAAAAGGTACCGCCACTTTACGATTTATGTCCACGCAAAGGGCATCATTATAGATGATGAATATGTGATTCTGGGCTCTGCAAATATCAACCAATGCTCTCTCCATGGTTCAAGAGATACAGAAATTGCTATGGTTTCCCATCAGCCACATCATACATGGACTAGAAAGAATTGTCACCTGCTTGGCCAGGTTTATGGATATAGGATGTCACGTTGAGCAGAGAATTTTGGAGATAGTAAGGACTTCTTTCTTAATCCTGAAGGCATTGAATGTGTTAGAACGACCAATTCTCTAGGGGAGGGATACTAGAAGCAGTTTGTTGCAGAGGGAGCAGAATACCCATGAAGACTTACATTTGAAAGATAGCATGATTGTTTTAGGATGTTTCTCTTTGAACTGCACATACATATCCGAGATATGCATTCCTAAAGGTGTTTTATCCAGGCTCGAAACTATTCTGCTAATGAAGGTGAATGCCTTGCCATCAGCACTAGTAAAACTAGACCTGTCATTCTGCCCGAAATTGAAGACATTCGCAACTC